>JANUSC010000269.1:0-308359 GCA_025200525.1 Camellia lanceoleosa | reverse complement strand
TTTCACATATTTTGATATTTTTGCATATCTTAGTGTAGTTGGTGAACAATATGCTCTCTTTTCAGAGTTTAATCAGAGTGTTCCAAAGATTCGGAAAATTGATGTATCATAGTTTCTTGAAAATATATGAGAGCTCCACCTTATATTCCATCAGCATAATGTGTGTTCCCATTTTACGTTTTTACTCAAGTTGCTTTATATGGCAATCTATCAGGCACATACAATCTGGGACAAATCGTGTTTATGTCAACTCTTGGACATAGCATTTGTCCTACACCCATAGAAACATGTTGGATGTAACCGTGGTCAAAACAACTGGTGATATAGAAGTTTGCATAAATTAATAAAAGTTACATCTTTGTCCCATGCAAGATTCATAGGCATGTCAAAGTCTGTAATTAAATATTCCAAGTCCTTGCAGTGTTTTTGTCCTAATTTTTTGTTATTTGCAATTTGAGCTGTTATATTTGACCTGTTTTCCATATCTGTCCACGAGCTACTTATATGATAAATAAATTTGCAGGTCTTCCCAGTTTGTCTTCTTGATCTAATGCTTTATGATTTGCTAAGAAAGATTCTTGTGTCGATGTTATTGATGTCCCTTCCAGCAGTTGATACTTCTCTCTTGGCTATGTGAACAGGTGATGCTTTGCATAATCTACGAAGTAATTTAGAAGATCCTAACAATGTTCTGCAGAGTTGGGACCCTACGCTTGTGAACCCTTGCACATGGTTTCATGTTACATGTAACAATGAAAATAGTGTGATAAGAGTGTAAGTTATCTTCTTTGATGATATCAATCCACATGAAAACATTTTGAACTTCCATGAAGTACATAACTTTCTCCCAATTATTGAGGCTTTCTATGATGGTTGTTTGTCTCTTCTTTAGTGATCTTGGAAATGCAGCATTATCTGGTCAATTGGTCCCTCAGCTTGGCCAGCTTAAAAATTTACAGTACCTGTAAGTCTTGTGTAACTTTTTTATTTTTTGGGTGGATTTTGCATTTCATTCTCAAAAGCTCCATTCTCTCCATCTTTTGATTATATTGGCATTCATTTTTCATTCTTCCATGTGTAAAAATATTTCCTTTATTCTAATAATTTTCCTGATAAGAATATGTTTCAGTGATGTGAAAACACTCCGTTGAGGATATAAATAATAAAGTTGCCCATCTCAAATAGCTTAAGCTTTTAGTTTTAGATGAGTTGGTGGTCAACAATTTAACAAATAAATTGACACATTAAATTGTGTTTGAATTTTTGTATTATGATGACTTCTTACGTGTGCTTGGTTTATGTGCAATCATTCCACTTGTTACCTGAACAACATATAGAGAGTTGAGCAAAATTTAGTGATTAAAAAAAAAAAAAAAAAAGGAAAAGAACTGATACCACAAAATTGAAAGATAGATTTCTCCCTTCTCTGGCTTCTCCAGGTGTTAGTGGAGTCTATACCTCTACCTATCAAACTTTTGTGAGTCTACCGACTTTTGTGTGCATCTGTTTTTCTTAGTATGTTATTTCATTTCCGTCATTACGGACCTTACGGTAGTACTATACCTGCCCTCTTACTTTGGCATGTCTTTATTACATTACATGTTTATATTATGGAGTTTTGACTTGCTGTCACATCACTCAATTAACTGGACAACAGGAGTGGTTGAGCTCTTGCTCTTATTAAGGGGACATATTTTTATGTAGTTGCTTGATGGTATTTTTGAATATGTTCCAAAACCCTAAACTGATATACTGTTACCAACTATTTAGATATGTGTGATGCAGTGTAACATATGTGAAATCAAACAAATGTCAGTATTTATCCTGGCATCTGCTAGTGTGATGTGTGTTTTCACGCTGCTGGTGTTTAAAGAAATATTTATTCTTATATTGCCATACCAATATAAATTAAGTGACTCAAGATGCGAGACATAAATACACGGGGATAGGTACGTGGTTAAGTTTCATCTGCTTAGTTCCATGATTGCTAAATATGTGTGGAATTTCTGGCACCCGTGTGCTCAACTGGTTGAAATCATTTGGGGTTGTTATATTTGATGAGGCTCAACTGTTTCATCGTGTATGGGCATTAAAAAAATGTTTATAGAAAACCACAGAATTGCTGCTTTATTATCAACCTCCTTATATCTACTCATTTGATGATAATACTTCTTGTTCCCATACTATGCTTCCTACATCAAATTTGGGCTCATTGCCTATGGAGTGTGTGTCCTGTGTTTGCCCAACATGAAAGATGAAAGCTGTTGTTGTTGACATTGGATGTATAACGCATTGCATGTTAATATGGTAGTCATCTCGTGGTTTTGGAGTTAGAGCTAAACAAACTAATAAGTGGGCATGGTTGTTTGGTTTGATTGAATGGTGAGGTAAGCTCCTTATACGTGCCCCAAGATTCTAGTCATGAGTTGTGTGCTCACCATTTGAAGCTTAGGTCCAACTACATTCCTCAAGCCCTTTACCTTTACGCTGCGCTTAGTTGGGAGATTTGTGAAGGGATTTGGAAAGAGAAAGAGAAAAGGTAGGTGAAATATAAATAAAATATACTTACATTTTTCATAGTTTCACACATCTTTTCCCTTTCCCTTTCCATTTCCAAATACCTCTCGAAATCTCCCAACCAACCTTAAACAAATTAACTAATACAGATATGTTAAGCTAGATGGAAGAAATGTGCCTGCTTTTGGGTTCTTAAAATTGATATGTACAGCTGAATGTAACTAGTTGTTCATTGCCATTGATTTTTAGTTTATTTTATTATCTTGTTTTTGTCATTATAACCTGTATTTTGAATCTTTTCTTCGCATGAAATGTTAAATTAAATTTACATATTACAGGGAGCTTTATAGTAACAACATGAGTGGACCAATTCCTAGTGATCTTGGGAATTTGACAAACTTGGTTAGCTTGGATCTGTACTTGAATGGTTTCACTGGTCCCATACCTGACACATTGGGCAAGCTGACGAAGTTGCGATTCTTGTATGCATACACATCCTTCACCTGTCTTCTTTGATTCCTCTCTAATAATTTCTATCTGATTTGTTGTTTCTTTTTTATATTTCTTAAGTCTATTTATATGCACACATAACCTTCATCATTCTTCGCTGATTACTCTATTTGAGTTCATTTTGGGTCATAATATTCTATTTATCTTTTCCCAAGTCATTAATCAGTAGTTTTTTAATTTTTAATTTTGTTAATAAGAAAACAAGTAGTTATTATGTGGATATATTGTATTACGATGTATATATAGGTTTGTGACATCATCAAACATGTCTTAGATTCATTCACAATTGTCATGCAGTAAGGTCAATAAAGTAGCTCTTGTAACTCTGAATGGGATGTGGGAGTTTTTAATTTAGTTTTGTCTCCCTCAGATGAATTTCTGGAAAGTCTATTACAAAGATTGACTCTTTAGGAGATTGTAAATGAGAACGGATCATCCATCATTACATCAGGTTACATAGTGGAGAAGTTGTACTCTCATCTAGTTCATTTTATCGTTATCTGATCCTATTTACCAATCATCTCCCCCCTGTTCGCACAGTGCCTAGGATAACGAGGAGAAAAGAAAGAGAAAATCCCCTATCAACTGTTGTTTAATTATGCAGAGCATTACCGTGTTGCATGTAATCACACAAACCTTTTTTTGTGTGGTCTGGAATCAGGTTATTTACGAAGCATAAACAAGTTTTAAATCCAATACTCCTCAAATTTGTGAGTAGTTAGAGAAATGCATGGATTGGAAACTCAATATGGAGTTTGATACATGAATTCTGTTTTCTAGAAAACAACAGTGCAACACCTTGCTTTTGTATGTCCTAGTTGCATGTTTTCTCTTTGGTATGATGGATCATATCAAGGCAAATGAAGTTGTGTGCTTCTGCTGTTTATGCCACATACTATCATTCTAATCATATTTGAACTTAACATTGTCTTCTCTTGTTATGTCTGTGTAAGGATAGCCGGCTTAACAACAACAGCCTCTCTGGTTCCATTCCTATGTCCTTGATTAATATCACAGCACTACAAGTCCTGTAAGTGCCTTGATTAGATTGATCTCTTTTCTGGCTGAAATTTTGGTTTTCCTCTTTCATCTTTTATTGTTTCCCCCCATCAGAAAATCTAGATGTAGTGATCATGTGACATTATTTTCTCACATTGTGGACTGCAGTGATTTATCAAACAATCGCTTATCTGGACCTGTTCCAGACAATGGCTCGTTTTCACTATTCACTCCCATCAGGTTTCTTGTTAGAGAGAATGTTGTTCTGTAGTGTCCTTGAATGATTGATGTAAAATGCTATGCTAATTTTTTGTGTACCTTCTGCAGTTTTGCTAATAACATAAATCTATGTGGACCAGTTACTAGGAAACCCTGCCCTGGATCTCCACCATTTGCCCCTTCTCCATTTGTTCCACCATCAACAATCTCTTCTCCAAGTAATGTCTGTTATTGTGGCTGATACTGCTATTTATTGTTTGGCTCAATGAATTTTACTTTGGTTTTTCTTCCCATTTGGTCATCATGGACAAAGAAAACTTTTCTATGCTACTGTTATTTTCTGGAAGCAGTCTATTAATCAGATCCATAATTAAGAATTTAGTTTGCCAATGTTACCCCAAAAGTTGTGGAGTTAATGCCTGCTAGCTTTATTTGAAGTACCTAATGGTTAATAGGATTTAAAGTATGAGGTCCAATGTTTGGTCTAGGAAGAGCTATAAATTGAGTTATTGTTTCTCCTGGACCAATATTTTGCATTGTGCTTATCGAGGGGGAAAAGAAAAAAACATTTTGTCAGATTGTTAAATATTCTCAAACCAGTATTGCATAGTTTCTTATTGGAATTTTAATGTCCAAGTTTTGGTGTTTCTTGATCTGTGAAAGATGGTTGAGCAATAATATTTGCTTAATCATTGCCATTTCAGGTGGAAATAGTGCTACTGGAGCAATTGCTGGAGGTGTTGCTGCTGGTGCTGCCTTACTTTTTGCTGCACCAGCAATTGGGTTTGCATGGTGGCGCCGAAGGAAACCACATGAACATTTCTTTGATGTACCTGGTTTGTGCTCTTAACTGAAAAATAGATTAAATTGTCCATTTGGATGTGTAATGTGTTCACTCTATACATCTTTCATCAGCCGAAGAGGATCCAGAAGTCCACTTGGGACAGCTCAAAAGGTTTTCGTTACGAGAATTGCAAGTTGCAACAGATACTTTTAGCAACAAAAATATTCTTGGAAGGGGGGGATTTGGTAAGGTGTACAAGGGCCGCCTTGCTGATGGTTCATTAGTGGCAGTAAAAAGACTTAAAGAAGAACGGACACCAGGAGGGGAGTTGCAGTTTCAAACAGAAGTGGAAATGATTAGCATGGCTGTGCATCGGAATCTTTTGCGACTACGTGGTTTTTGCATGACACCAACAGAGCGACTACTTGTTTATCCATACATGGCTAATGGAAGTGTTGCATCATGTTTAAGAGGTACTACTGTTGCCTTTCACCATGCGATTGGACTAAGTTCGATACAAGCATTTACGAAGTAATACACGCAAAAATTCCTATCTACGAATATATATGACCTATGTTTAAGAGGTACTACTGTTGCCTTTCACCATGCCATTGGACTTAGTTCGATACAAGCATTTACGAAGTAATACACAAAAAATTTCCTATCTAGGAATATATATGACCTATGTGCAGAATTTGGTAATTTGATGCTTTGTAGTAAACGATTTCCTTGCTATCTAAATAAGGAAAATGAAGTTGCTCTCCAGAAAACTGTATTCTACTTGTACGAGAGGCGCATTTTTTTACGTATTATGCATTATTTAACAATAATAGACCAATGAAGATAATCAATTCTGTTTTGCGACAAATCTCATCCTTTGTATTAGTAATACACTTTCCTTTTCATCAAAAGGAGGTAGTAAATAAATATTTGATGATGTGTTATTTTTGTTTTATCATGTATCAATCTAGCAATTATATATCATGTTGATAATCAAAATTGTTATGCTACAGGCCTCATCATAAGTTCGTTCCATGTTTGTATATACATTGGACTTGTTTATTTTTACCAAATGGGGCCTTTATGATATCTACTCCTGTACGGTGTCATTTTACTCTTATTGGTTCAGCCTTTTCATTTTGAGGCAAGCATATTGACCTACAAAAGTGAACCCTGCTAGCTGTGCAATTGGTGATGTGGACTGATGACATATTTTGGTGAAATTTATTGCAGAACGTCCACCATCAGAACAGCCACTTGATTGGCCAACGAGGAAGAGAATCGCACTAGGATCTGCTAGAGGGCTTTCTTATTTACATGACCACTGTGACCCAAAGATCATTCATCGTGATGTGAAAGCTGCTAATATTTTGCTGGATGAGGAGTTTGAGGCTGTTGTTGGTGACTTTGGATTAGCTAAACTTATGGATTATAAGGATACCCATGTCACGACTGCAGTACGTGGCACCATTGGGCATATAGCTCCAGAATATCTCTCTACGGGGAAGTCATCAGAGAAGACTGATGTCTTTGGTTATGGGATTATGCTTTTAGAGCTAATCACGGGGCAGAGGGCATTTGATCTTGCTCGGCTTGCAAATGATGACGATGTTATGCTGTTAGATTGGGTATGCTTCATTATTTTCCTTGCATTTTTTCATGTACATATGGTTTGTCTTAGGTTTTTATTTTTACTGTTCCAATTTTTGTGAATTAAAGCTAAAATATCTGTCTTTATGTGAGTCTCTGTCTTCCTCAGACATGAAGATATTTTGTTTTGTTTTGTTTTGGTATAGGAGAACAAATCACCAATCCATCTTTTGAATTTGATTATTATAATTAAATGGTCTCAAACTCCTTGTCATGTTACGTGTCCGTGTCATGTCGTTTTACTTAGCCTCGGGGATTAAGAGGGAACAATGTTTGGATCTCAAAAAAATAAAGTGTATATCATGTCTTGTAGCATGCATTCCAAATCATAAATCACTAGGGCCATTTTTATCCTGGACCCTGGTCATACATGGGCCATTAAAGAGCACTTTTTTGAAATTTGTTCTCAGGTCAAAGGCCTCTTAAAAGAGAAGAAGTTGGAGTTGCTGGTTGATCCAGATTTGCAGAACAATTACGTTGATGCAGAAGTTGAGCAACTGATCCAAGTAGCATTGCTCTGCACACAAGGGTCTCCAATGGACCGGCCTAAGATGTCCGAGGTTGTGAGAATGCTTGAAGGTGACGGCTTGGCAGAAAGATGGGAGGAGTGGCAGAAGGTGGAGGTAGATCGCCATGAGATTGAAATGGGCCCACCTCGAAATTCTGAATGGATTCTTGACTCCACCGAAAATCTCCATGCTTTTGAATTGTCCGGGCCAAGATGACCTAAAGGAGATAAGTAAACAATGAAATTATTTTACTTTTTTTCCCCCCCTCTTGTTTTGCATTTCTTCTTTCTCCTGTAAGCTCGTTGTGTATTCAATAGCATTCATCAGAATTTGTGCATATGAATCTTTCTGGGGCCCATTGAACACATTTCGTAACGATTATATAATGTTCAAACTCAAAGTTCGTGCAGTCAGCTGTTTTCAACCTTTCCAGGTGTTGCATGAATCAAGAGACTCAGAACTTATCAATCTCATGTTTATGCACCCTTCTGGAATAATTGGCTCTGAATTTTGACATTCATTTGTACTAACAAAGCATTTTGAAACATAATTTTTCCACCTCACAAGTCATCTTTCTAGGACACTTTTTTTTAAGATGCACTTTGATGCTTCAGGCTTATTACTTTTCCATAAAAAATATCAGATAATTTTTTGATGCACTTTGATGTTTGGTTAATTGGAATGAAGTGGAATGGAATGAAATGATCATACTTTTACCTTTCTTATGAAAGATAGAAATTTTTTTGATGAATGGTAAGTGTTACAATGCGTTATTATTATTATTTTTTTAATGAACATTCATTTTAAAGATAGAAATTAGTGTTTGCTTCATGGTGCAAACACCACTAACTTAGAACGTTGTCATGGTAAAGTAGTCACGGGATGGGTGGACATGGAGCTGACCTGATTCATCCAGTCGGTTGAATAGGAGACAAGATTAATCTTATTTATTCCTTTTTGTGCAACCTCGTTAGGGTTTAGGAATGGCAATGGGCAAGTTACGTAGAGTGCAAGTAGTAGCTGAAGCATGTGTCGCAACACATAAACCTGACCAGATGCATTGTTAATTAGGTAAGCTTTACCTATACATTCTTTTAATTTATTTATATATATATATATATATATTGTTACATCAAAATTAATCCTCCCTGGTGTTCAATTTCATTTTTTTATTATTATTATTATTATTATTATGAACAAATATTCAAATTGATTTGGACAAATTGCCCAAATTTTACACCTGCTGTGACATATCAAATCATTTTCTCTACCATTGGCCTTATGGGTTGAGTGTATTTATCTAGTATCTCAACCTTCATTCATGGTTCAATTTCTCTAACTGTCTTTATGAATATTAAATCCAAAAAACAGAAAATGTATTCAAGTTACAAAAATTTATTACTAAGTACCTTTTCGTTGTTGCAATACCTATTAACTTGTTCTTTTAATACATTTGTTGAATATTATTTTAACTAAAAGGAGGAATTAGATTACCTTCATTGTCAAAAAGGGGGAAAAAAAAAAAAAACAAAGGGTAGTATGTTTAAAGGGTCATCACACTTCTACTAATTCATATTAGTCACTCGTTTTTTTTTTGGCAGTATTCACTATTTTGGAATTTATTTTTGAACCGGGACATTTTTGAGATGCCACTAATAACCAACGAATGACGAGTATTTTTTCTCAGGTAGATCTTATTTCAATGGAAACTTGATGAATTGATCCATCTGCATGTTTTGCATGACATAAAAGAAATAGTAAATTTGCTTTTACCTTTTGTTTTTTCATGGCTCGATAGATAATTTGATAAGCCAACGATTTTTTTTTCTCGTGCTTCAAAGTACAATTTTTTTTTTTTTTTTTTTGTAGATTTATCTTATTAGTATTCCATATATATTCATAAGTTTTTTTATTATCTTTTCTTTTTAGCGTTGCCATTGTATAATGACAAAATTAATTTTAAACAATCATTTACATAATTTTTATTTGTAAAATGATGACATATTATTTGATGTTTAAGTATGTTGTAATTATATTGTGAATGATGACATTATTTTTATGGTTCGGTCCGGTTTGATTCCAAAATTTTTAGGATAAATTACACTGACACACCCTGGGGTTTTAATTTAATATAAATTCTCCCTTCACGTTTGAAAAATTACTTTTCCTTCCCTGAGGTTTATAATCTCATTACAAATTGTCTCATAAATTGCTGATGTCATGCCCTTAAAATTTTTAAATGACAATTTTTTCATTTTTTTTTACTATTTCTTCTTTCTATCATCATGACTCACTACAAGAAAAATCACTTTTAGTGACTAAATTTTTAGTCGCCGAAAGTCGAAATTTGACTTTCCCCGACAAAATTATTTAGTCGCCAGATTTGTCGCGGATACTTGGTCGCCAGAGGTATTGGCGACTAAAAAAATATTAGTCGCCAAAAGATAGGTCTTTCGCGACCAAAATGTTAGTCGCCAATAGTGTTTTAGACTTTTGGAAATCATACATTTACCGACTAATAATTTAGTCGCCAATACTCGATCAATTGCCGACTAAACGGCTTAGTCGCCAAAATCAAGACTTTTGGCGACTAATATTTTAGTCGCCAAAGGTGTTCCGTCGGAAAAAAAAAAAAAAAACCCACTTTTTTGGTTTTTCTGAGTTTCGAACCGCGCCCAACCATCCCACATTCGAACCTTTTTTGCAACACAATCCCTCCACTATGCCACTACAACATCACATGAATATATTTGCAATATATATTATTTATATAATATATTGACGGTATTAATACAAAACAATATATATAAGTATAATTATATTAATTCAATATAATTTATGTAAAAAATAAATTATTTACTAAAAAAAAATTTAGGCCACTTTTGGCGACTAAATTAAATTTTTAGTCGCCAATTATACCATTTTCAGCTATTAATTCTTATTTCGTCGCTAAAAACCGTGACTTAGGCCTAAACGGACCCTGTTTTGGCGACTAAACCTATTTTTAGTCGCCAAAAACATACCCTTTTGGCTACTAAACTGAAATTTTGTCGCCAAAACCCTGTTTTTAGCTACTAATTTTTTTTTTGTAGCCAAAAAGCTTCACTTTCAGCGACTAAACAGTTTTTAGTCGCCAAAACACCTATAATCGGCGACGAAACTGAAGTTTAGTCGCCAAAACCGTGACTTTTGGCTACTAAATCATTTTAGTCGCCAAAAACCCTGACTTTTGGCTACTAAACAACCATTAGTCGCTAAAAGCCCTACATGTGGCGACTAAATTGCCTTTTAGTCGCTAAAAGCATTATATTTGGCGACTAAACTCTTTTAGTCGGGAAAAGTGCTCCATTTTGGCGACTAAATCCAATTTAGTCGCCAATTCTCCTACTTTTAGCGACGAAAAATGATTTTTTGGTCGCCGAAAGTGCTTTTTGTTGTAGTGACTACATTTTATAATTTTCTATCATTAAATTTTACCTGAACATATTCTTATTGAGTGATGATATACAAACATAAATTTTATATTAAAATTTCAAACATAATGATATACCTTAATAGTGACCTTTTACTTTAAAATAAAACATACCATAAACATGATTTATATTTACAACAGCATCACTATCACAACATTTTTATGATATTTTTGTATTAATTTTTATATATGAATAGAAATTTTCATTTTTATTTCCATCATCATTTTTCTTTCTTGTATATTTATGCACATTTATTATACTATTACCAAACACCGCCATTCACATTTATTACAGTATTACTGAATTTTTATATTTTTTTTTGTATTTGGTGAATTTTAAAGAAAACAATCACAAAATATTATACTTCTTAAGTATATCTAGATTAGGTGTATCAAAAAAATAAAATAATAAAAAATGCTTAAAATATTAAAAAAATTCAGTAAAAATAAAAAAAATATGAAAAATAAAAAAACTCAATTTTTTGTTTGAGTTAAACCAAAGAATATGGTTGTTATTTCCCTTAAAATAACATGAATAAAATATCAGTATTATTTTATTATTTTATATGTATAAAGGTTAATAGATAAATATGGCATTTTAATCTGATAGGGATAAGTATAATTTTCTAAACGTGAGGGGAGATCTGTAAACAGAAACCTCAGACGTGTCAGTATAATTTATTCAAATTTTTATAATTCAATTTGATTTCAAATCTCATGAAACTGTAGACAATAATTTGATCTTAATTTATTTTAAAACCGAATCATGCTTACCCTATCAAAAAACCATCTTCAACCCCTAAATTGCTCTTTTTTTTTTTTTTTCTGAATGACTACACTATTAATTATAACGCACAAATAATTTAATCTTAATTTACCTTAAAATCGAATCATCCACACCCCTATCAAACACCATCTTCAACCCCAAAATTGCTTTTTTCTCAATGACTACACTATTAATTATACTGCACAAGGGCCTCCTACTAGGGTCTAGATGTGATAATATTTTAAAATTGTTGTTTTATACATTATTTTTTAAGATCAAATTATGTGATTCCAAAATAAATAAATAAGAATAAAGTTGGAGCCCTAAATATAGATTAATTATGTGAGGTCTAAGTGGTCACCTAAAGCTAAGCAAGGTTAAAAGTCCTTTTCTATTCAGTTCATGCTTAAAAAAAAAAAAAAGAATCTGCCGGCAAACATATAAACTATATAATATGACTGACAGATAAGTAGTTTACCTAAAAAATTAGTCCTAGTTGATATAATTTATAAGAAATATATATAAACTTCAACACCCAGTTTATAAAAAAAATTAAAATAGTAAAAGTAATTTATGTGATAGTGATGAAAACATAATATTATTTGACTTTTAGAGATATCTATTTATTAATATGGAGGCATAACAAAACACTATAAAACATAGGCTTATGCACATTTTGGACCATGTTTAGTTCAACTATCCTTGTGTCTCATCTTATCATGACAAAACAATATTCTAAATAAATTATTAATTATATAGAATAAAGTAACAAAAATAAAAAACTAGTTTGTGTAAGCATGCTTATACCATATAAAAAATAGATTGTAAACATTAAGCAAAACTATAGGCATTGGTATCAAGCACTACAATGAAACTATTAACTTGATACCAAAATATATATTTTCCATAGATGCTCAACGCTTCTACAGATTTGCCCCCCCTACGTTTTAAAAACTATAAGTGATTGCATGACCCACACATTTATATTTGTGAAACATGGTTTTTGAAATATAAAATTTAACGATTCAGACAAAATATAATATACAAAAAATTGTTTTATCACGATTAATGTCGATAGACCAACTTACAATTTCTTTCTTTTGTAACTCATCATAAATTTATGAAAATATATTTATTTATAGATGTTTTTCATGCTATTTTTCACTTACATGTTTGTCTTCCTATATTAGAATCTTGGGTGAATATGAAAAAAGAAATAATAAGAAAAAAAGCACATTTTGGTTAACAAAAAAATAAAAATGGAATATTATTTTGTCCATTGAATTTTATCAATAAATTTTTATCTTCATGAATCAAATTATATAAATATATATATTATTAGGAGAGGTTTGAAATAAGAGGGTTTGTTTTTTAGTTGAGTTGAGCTTCTCTTTTTGTTAGTGATCCAACTGGAGAAGTACTAGTGACTTGTTGGTAGCCATCTTAGTAATTTTAACTGTTCATTTTATAAAATTAATTGAGCAAATCTTTTATATAAAAAATCAAATTGATAAAAAAATTGGTATCCCCAATAGTACATCTCTAGTTAAATCGCCAAGTCATTTCCTATTGTTACATATGCGAAGAAAAAAGATTGAGAGCACAATTTTTTATTTGTCACCAATTTAATTATGTAAGGCACAACTCGTTTACCATGTTATAGATGAATCATGAGATTTAAATTATAAAACATTTTTCATATACAAAACTTCCATCTAACAATAGATATGCTAACCAGACTAATGAAGTGAATTAAAAGACAAAATAAAACAGGAAAAAAAAAAAAAACTATATTGGTATAAAGTTCATATCTTTCTCATAAATCTTCCTATATTGAAAATGGAAAAAAGCAAAGTCCAACCCTACCATTGTCAAATTACTAGGGCTTTCCTTTGAATTTATGCTTGTCTTAGATGATCGGTCTCCTTTGTTTGGATGCTTTCTTTTACCAACACTCAGACATTTTTTTTTTTTATCTTTTCCAAACAGCATATTTTATGTATATTTTCATGCCTCCTCAAAAAAGATCATCCAAGAATAACTGTTAAATGAATTTGATTCTAAGTTTGACCTAGAAGCTTTCACCTACATGTCAAACCCTAGTTCATACTTTTGATTATGATAATATAATTCTCCTATGAATGAGTTTAAAAAAAAAAAAAAAAAACCATAAAAAATACATAGTTCGTATATTAAATATCTAGATCTAGTTTCTATTTTATTAAGAGGACAGCAAGTTAGTGACACTTAAGTTATTAAAATATATGCAGTTTTGCAGCATAGGTGGAGAGAGAGGAAGTTGCTAAAGAAGAAGCCATTTGTCACAATTCTGTTTAAAGGGTATAGCTAGGGTTTTACCCTTATGGTTAGCTTTTGAAAGTAGCATTATATTACAACGTAAAATTGATTGACTCTTTTGGCATGCGATTCACTTGAAGCTAGAAAATTAATAGACCAATGCTATGTTTTTTTTTTTTAAGTATCAAATTTGTTTTATAATCTGACGTGATATGTTATGTGTTATTCATGTACCGATACAATGTACAAGAGCAATGATCCATTGCAAATAATGAAGTGATATAACACATAATTTTTATTTTTTTAAACTAAAAAAAGGAAGCTCCATGGGGCATCATAACTTCCGTAGGCTTTGACTTTGAGATAATCGATTGGCAGTCAAATTTAACTCCACCTAAAATGAAGGGACTCCTATCGGGATAACAATGAGCTCCCCACCCACTCCATAACAAGAATAGTAAAACTTTGTGAAATGAGTACAACGCATGTCCAAAAACTGTGCACCCCCAAGTGTTGGACCGAGACAACTTGCATGGAGGTGGGGTGAAGAACCACTGGACCACCACCCCAGTGGCGATTGTTGAGCGATATAACACATCATTGATAAACAAATTTGATACTCTGTGGGAATAAAATTCTTTCCAATCCACAAAGTGGGACTCACTATAGATCTCACTTTGATGATTCAAATCGTTTATTTTTAAAATCATAATATATAGATCATCTTTGCAAAAAAATAAATGACAAATATTATTTGAAAACTAAACTGTCTATTTTTTTTAGACAAATACAATAAACTAATGTAGCTACGGTTGTCGGAGCAATTTAAATTTTTTATAGATGATCTACACGTTATAATCTAAAAAATAAACAGTATAGATTAATGGAGTGAGACCCATATTGAGCTCCACAAGCCCAAACAAGATAATCTAGTTCCCTCTTCGTATCCCATTTTATTAGTCCATCTTTTCATATTAAGATGTTCCAAAAAGAGTGCAACAATACTATATACACCAGAAACAAATTCATTCCAAATAGGTGTCCCACAATACAAGAATAATTTACACCACACATCAATTTTCCAGTTAAAATTCTTGGTAAGTAGCTTTTTTGAAAAGATTGTACACTTCTGAAAAATCAAAGTATAAAGTGTGTTAATTTCCAAAACTATCTCTTGTAAATAGTTATAAATATATTGAAATAATGCTTATGAATTTGCACTCTAATACATTTATTTTGTGTCTCCTTACAAAGTTGGAATTTCTAAACTTGAAAAAAAAAAAAAAAAATTACTAACAATTTTACATCTAAACGTATTGAACAAGAGTTTGGGTGTGCTTGGGTGCAAAAGTATTAGAGTTTTTAATAAAATTAATTGACCAAACCCATGTTAATATTTTTACACTTCTTAACTTTTCTAGTTGTTGGTTATTTGGTGATTCGGAGCTTATTGTGCAATCATTAAACATTTGAGTTCGAAAAAAAAAATGTAAATACAAAAACTACAAAGACATAAATACTAGTATTGAAAGAAATTGCAAGACCATTTAGTTGTGCTTTGATGATCTTTGCACACATTCTCTTTATTGATATCTGTTTGTTGTCTTGTATTTTGATTTTCATTAATATTTTCTTTTTATCGATCAAAAAAAAAAAAAAAAACACATGAGAGCAAAGTAATTGTGTGTAATAGCATCAATAAAATTTATTTTGTCGATAAAAAATAATTAAAAAAAACATAACATGAGAGCTAAGACCACACTTCTTTTTTTGTGAAACCATCAAAGAAAGAGAAGGATAATGACGAACCTAACATTTTAATATATCAAAACCATTCAAAGCAACTTTTGTTTTTGAGTAATTTGGTTTTAGTATTTTTTTTCGTTATTAGTTAATTTTTTATATATTAGTCAAATATATTTTAAATTTTTTTAAATACATTTAATTTAGATACATTTAAAAATTAAAATATTTGTGAAGAATTTTTTTTTAAAAAAAAGTTCACTAAAGGTAAAAATAATAATAAATTCGACATATTTTTGAGTTTTTTTTACTAAATCTTTTTCAAATTTCTTGACAAATATTTTATTTTTTAGGTGTGTCTAGACTAGGTGCATTTAAAAGTAATTTTTTTTTTTCTAAAATATAAAAAAAAAATCCAAAAAAAATAAAAAACACAAAAAAGACTCAACCAAACACATGTATTTTAGAAATGAAGTGTATGGTATAGATTTAAATTTAAGTACAGTTCGAGTCAAATCAAAATAAATTTAGTCAAAAGATTTTATTTTGGGAATATTTTTAGTATCAACTATGCTACATCTCCTAATACAACACCATCATTTTTAGCCATAATAAAGTGGAAAAAAGAGAGAATAGAGAGAAATAAAGAGAGGAGGGATGAGGAGTGTAGATCCACCCTTTCACATAATCTATTTCATGTCATTAAGAATGAATTGAGGGTACTCAATTAATACTCCAAAACATTTTTCTTGTAGTATTTATTGATCATGATCTTTGGGCATTTGAGGAAGTGAGATGAGATAGAATCTAGAGGAACACAACAAACACAAAAGAGAGCTACAAAGTGAAGAATATGTGCTTGCTTGGGTGTGCCTTTTGTTTGCTTTTTCAAGCCGTACGAAGATATATACCTTGTCCACTGGTATGGATTTAAAGTTAAAATATTGACCAAAATCTTTGAACCCATCTCAACAAATTTTTTTTTTTTTTTTAATAAATGATATATTTTTATACACTAGCAATTTAAAAATATGTCCAAAAAATTATTCATAATTTTAAATTAATGGTGTATATTCAAACTTTTTAGTATGTGATCACACAATGAATGAATCTTGACCATTGATTACAAATTTAGAGTAAAGTTTGGGATTTTTTTTTTTGAACCATAGAATTGTTGTCCTTCTATTTCATTACTCACGATCATCTCACTCAAACAATTTTTTTTTAATAATAAATTAATACACATGATCAAGATTGGTGAAATATGAAACATAAATAAAAATAATACAAGAATGAAATCAAGGTTCACTCCAAAATAAGGCTATATCCACAACCGTTGTGGTTTTGATATGATATGAAAAAGAATTATAGTAATATAAAGAATGCAACACTTTAACTATAAATACATAATAATATTAAGGTAAAAGGGCAAAACTGTAAAATATCGAAAATAATCTAACTTCAATATTACTTATCAAATATAGATACCCCAAAATAGGTCCAAATGCCCACACAACAAATTATTATATTACTATATTACTTCAATATTATTATGCGTGGCAACTATCCCAAACCCAGGTCATATATATATCATATTTGAATGTAGTTGACAATGACAAATCAAAATTGGAAAATAACCATAATGATTGTATACAACATATAAGAGTTGTAGATACTAAATATTTTGAATTCTAAAAATTAAAATTTTATTGTAAAAGACATGTAGAGATCAATTTCTATCGTTATGAGGATAATCGCTAAAAGGTTACATCGAAAAGTAAAAAATAAGACTTTTAGTGACAAAATTTTAAAAATGTCACTAATAAATACACATTTAGGGACAAAATAATTTAGTCTCAAAATGGTTTAATTTTTTTTAGACAAAAAATTTGATCAAAAAAAGATAATAATTCATTACTAATGTCCAATTTTCGGTGCTAAAAATACAATAACGGCACTTTTCGCAATAAAAATATTTGGTCTCTAAAATATAATTTTGGTTTCTAAAACCTTACTTTTTTGCTGTGGTAGTTTGTTTTATTTTTGGAATCATTCTTCTGTTACACTTTTTTTCTTTTTCTTTTTTTGAAATTTGAATGACTCAACATTATCAATTGAGAATTTTGAAGTAAATCATGAGATGGGTGAGACCCCAACTCTAAATTTAACTGCAAGAGAGCAAAGACATCAAATTGTCCTAACATCCCCAGGGAAGGCCAGAAAAACAAAAGTTTTCTTCTTTTTTTTTTTTCCCTCACTAAACTCAACTCTGAAATCTTAAATTATTTCTAACACAATCATAATTTAGTGCTCTGATGGCAATATCGACAGCAATCAAATTCAGCACAAATGACTAACTACCACGTGTTCATTATTAAATGACAATACCTATACCAAGTAATAACTTGACCTCAACATTGTATTGAATTTTTCTTGAAATAAAGTATGCAATCATCTAATTAACATTATGAACAAGAGTATTGTCCAAATCTCTTGAACCAAACCTTGTCAACAATAGTAAAAATGAGCAGAAGACATATATTACATTATCATGAAAACAGAGAATATATATTTACTATTTAGTGAGAAAAGACCTAGATAAAAAAGTACAAAAATTGTGTAATATTTGTTGTTTACATTTTGTCATGTCCAATGCAGTTAAAAATCCCTTTAAAGACATATATAGAGAGAGCAACTTGAACATGTCAAATAAGGACCAAAAAAGCTCAGGTTGCTAATTACCAATTAAAAACTCTGAAGCAAGTACCACTATGACAATCTTCACAATTCGGTATGCAAAACATAATTATCATACCATTATTCATAAAACGAACTGTTAATAAAAATACCACCCAAATCTCAAATTACACGTGTCACCTGATGATTTCAGTTGCACATAAATTCAATGAAATAACATGTCACCATATCATTACCCTTCATTGATTTTTCTTAGACCCCAAACAGTACTCCCCGCCCCCCCCCCCCCCCCCCCCCCCCCCAAAGATTCCACACTCCTCCCACACCGCGCTTTTGCTAATGGTTCTCATTGGCAATTTTTTTTTTCCTTTCCTTTTCTGTCCACATCAAACCGCCTAGCCACTCTTTTTCTATTCTTTCTTTTTTCCTCTTCACATAGCTTAAAACCCCCGACTCCTTAACTCATCAAATATCTCTCTCTTTTCATTTTCCCTTCATTTTCCTTCACTTGCTCTTCTATTCCCCATGACAGGAAAAAGAAGCCAAACAAGCCCCATTGGGAGCCCATCATCCGGGAACATCTCCGACAGCTCCTCCAAAGAACAAGACCGGTTCCTCCCCATCGCTAACGTGAGCCGGATCATGAAAAAGTCCCTCCCCACCAATGCCAAGATATCGAAAGAAGCCAAAGAAACCGTCCAAGAATGTGTCTCCGAGTTCATAAGCTTCATAACTGGTGAAGCCTCCGATAAGTGTCAAAGAGAGAAGAGAAAGACCATCAATGGGGATGATCTTTTGTGGGCTATGACAACACTAGGGTTTGAGAATTATGTTGGGACTCTAAAGGTTTATCTCAACAAGTATAGGGAGACTGAGGGAGAGAAGAATTCTATGGCTAGACAAGAAGACCAGCCTTACCCTACTTATATTAATGCTAATCCTAGTGGGGTAAATGAGATTAGCAAGGTGATTACCAATTCTATGTCAAGTAGAGTTGATCTTCTTGAGAGTTTTAACCATGAGGAGTACTATGGGGTTGGAGTTGGGGCTCAAGTGAGTGGAAAGAGCCATGGAGACCGCGGAAGAGTCATCGTCAGTGGCTATGGAGAGAATTTGGTGAGTAATGGTGGTTTTAACATGGGAAAAATTCATGAACTTGGAGATGGAAATGCTAAGAGGGCTATGGCAACTCATCTTCATCATGGGGTTGAGTGGTAGACTTTATTTGATATATCTATATATGTGAGTTTTTATAATTGTTCATTTGAATTTTGTTAACTTAATTTCTATAAATATAGTGGTAGTTTGAGATATCTCTCTCTAAATATTTATTTTAAGAAATTTTCAGTAAATGTAATATTGTTGGTCACTTTGCCATTTGTAATTGAGAAAAGTTAGGGATCATAAAATTTTTTTCATGAAAATGATCATGAAAGAGTTATGATTCTTGGATTACCTTGATTAGTGTGTGGTACTTTATTCTAAGTGTAATCTAAGAGTCACAAAACTTTCATAATTATTTTTATGAAAGGTTTTTCATGATACCTAACATTGTTTTTTAATTACATCCAATAAATAAAATCCTTGGAATGTTACTGTTCTGATTATGTTAATTAATCATATGATATTATTATCACTCCCCATACATACATGATGTAATTTGCTACCTTAACTTCTATATTCATATTGTCTTTGCAAAAGTTCTATGTTAAATACTTGAAATCCACAAAGCCCTTTTTCTCCATTAACAATATCCCTATAAATATTGGCACACTAGTGGTTCGCTAAAGAAGAGGACTTCATGAACTCAAAATCACTAATGATTTGCTAATAAGTTTCCATTAATCATTAGTGTGATAACCCCAAATAGTTGATTGAGTAATAAAGACTTGAGAATAAGATCTAAGATCTTAAGCTTGAATCATCTAAGAGAGCATTAGAGATTTGTCCGATCTTCAAGATCTTTATTAAAGTATACGCAAATTGATTATCTAATTGAAAGAAGAAGAAGAAGGAAAAAAAAAAAAAAAAAAAACCTTCATTGTGATCAAATCTATCCTATGCACACTTAATTTCTCTCTACATCTATTACATACAATAAATGTATTTAGAAGATCTAGAAGAACATTAATTATTCTTGTAACAAGGTTAGTCTTTTTTTTTAAAACATTTGATAAAATTATATTTATTATTAGGTTGGAAAAGAGTGTTCAGGTTCGATCTGGAGGAGAGCATCAAATATCTAACCACTAGGCTAGATTTTGTAAAGAACAAACAATTATTTTTTATTTTTTTGTCTACAAGAAGAAGAGAAATTCATTGATAAGAAGAAGAAAACATAGAAGTACAAACAGAATCAGACATCAGTGTAGGAATAGCAAAAACACAAAAGCCTACACATAAAAGGCACTAATAAAAAAAATAATAATAAAATTGAGAGATGGGTACTATGGCCTTGTTTGGGTACTCTCAAATAATCTAAAAAGTCAAAAAGTTACTCAAAAAGTTAACACTATTTACCAAAAGTCAACAATTACGGCTGCACAACTCCCAATTCAAATTTTTCTCTAAAAACCAATTTTCACAATTTTTTATTACACATTTTTCTATAAAAAGTCAAAAAGTTAACCCAAACATCCATATTTTCAACCTCAATTTTTTAGTCAAAAAAGACAAAAAATACACTTATTTAGTCTTCCCAAACTTAGCCATATCTGTCTCCTAAAAGGTGCATATGGGAATATTTTTTTATAATAATATCATAAAATAGAATCATTTTTCTAATCACCATGAAAAGTATAACTTTCATTTTACTGTGTATATCATAAATTTATCATTCATAACTTTATGAAAAATTAACATAACACATCACAGATATTCATAATTGTCATTATAGTTTTTTTTTTCTTCAATATTCTCCCTTTTAAGGGTGCACATTACAAATTTTCCCAATAATCATCTCCTTTCAGTGTATATCATCTATAAAAAAAAATTAGATCAATCCAATAATGTTAACATTTTAATTATATCACATTTATTTTCGAAAAAATGAACAAGTATGTTTATTTAATATCGCATCGACTAAATTTTTTTTTATAAATGACATACACGGAGGGTCTCACTAAATAAGCTGTTAGACTTATTTATTTTGATGATTTATATAATTATGTTTTAATTTATTTGAAAGAGAAAAACTGAATTCAAAATTTATTTTGATGATTTATTTGAAAGAGAAAAATAGAATCAAAATTTATTTTGATGATTTATTTAATTATATTTTAATCAAAATTTATTCTGATGATTTATTTGAAAGAGAAAAATATAATCAAAATTTATTTTATCCCATTATTTCTCACCTAAACCTTTATCCTAAATGTTGTTAGAATGTATTTAATATTTGATTAAATCAGGAGTTCAAACAGCCCAGAACAAAGGTTCAAACAGCCTAGCATAGCAACAGGCCAAAATGTTCAAAAGGTTCAAAACGTTCAAGTGGAAGATATTCAAATTAGTAATGATGGAAGTACAACGGCTATAAAGATTCAAAAGGCCAGAAGGTTCAAAAGGTTCAAGTGGAAGATATTCAAATTTGTAATGATGGTGTGGAAGATATTCAAATTGGTAATGATGGAAGTACAACGGTTATAAATTCAAATGACTACAACGGCTATAAACGGTTATAAATTCAAATGAATACAACGGCTATAATTTTCATTATATATACCAAAGCCTCTAATGTAAACAAATTACAAAAAAAACCTGAAAATATTATTTGATCTATAATCACTCACATCTATTCTCAGAAATTATACACTGAGCTTTATAGTTTTAAGCCCATCTTTCCTGTGTGAGATTTACAGAAAAATCAAAACTTCATTTTATATATCTATCTTTGAGAGATATTTATTGTAAGCTTTCTTTGAAAACATTTTTTCATTTTATCTTGTAAAACTATTGCAAACACTGTGTTCTTGAAATCTTGAGAGTGATTGTGAATCATCTAAGATTTACAAGGGTTTGGGCTTGTGAAGTTTGTGTAAAATCCGTGGAGGATTGCTCCATTTGTAAAGAGGTTGCTAGTACCCCTATGAAGCTAGAAGATAGTGAAAAATCTCAAGTGAAGCTTGAGGAGTGGATGTAGACCGAGTTGAAGCCGAACCACTATAAATTTGTTTGCCTCTCTCTCCCTTATCTCTTTATTTTAAATTGCCATAACTATATTTCACATTTTTACTGTGCTAAAATCATTGACTGACACAGTTGTTAAAACACTTGTTTTAATTATTTTATTTCATTAATTATATTTATCTATTGTGCTAGTCATAATTTTTATTAGGGTATTATTAATTTTAATTGAAAAAACCTAATTCATCTTAGGTTGTTTTTTGGGTAACAATTGGTATCAGAGTCTGGGGCTCTTGTTTAGATTTAACAATCTTGAGTTTTTGATCCATAGCAACCATGTATTCTACTTACTCTGCTGTAGGACAAACTAGCAATAGGCTACCTTTCTTTGATGGTAGTTATTACATTCATTGGAAAGAAAAAATGACTCTGTATCTTCAAGTTACCAATTATGCTTTGTGGCTCATTATTACTAAAGGTCCTAAAATCCCTACCAAGGTAGTAGACCATATCAGTATGGCTAAACTTGAGGATGAATTTGATGAGCGTGACTATAAACTCCTTCAAGCTAATGCTAAAGCCAAGCTTATTCTTGTGTATGGACTAGATGCAAATGAGTATAATAGAATTTCTGGGTGTATTACTACTAAAGAGATTTGGGATAAACTTGAAGTCACCTATGAAGGAACTAGCCAAATAAAAGAGTCTCGGATTGACATGCTTATTCATGATTATGAACTCTTTACTATGGAATTATTTGAATATATTTCTGAGATGTTTTATAAATTTACCAATATTATTAATGCTCTAAATCTCTTGGTAAATCTTATACTAATGATGAGCTTGTAAGAAAAATACTTAGGTCTTTGCCAAATGAATGGGAAGCTAAGGTTACAACTATCCAAGAAGCAACAGACCTAACAAAATTAGGCATTGAAGAACTCGTAGGCTCACTCATGACACATGAACTTTCAATGATGGATGACAGCAAAAAGGAAGCCATTTGGGAAGAAAATGATGGAGTAGCCAGCCTATGTCTCATGGCTCTTGGAAAAGAAGAATCCACTCAAGATGAGGTAATTTTTAATTATATAGAACTTGAAAGTGCTTTCAATGAATTACATGACATATTTAGAAATGTTTGTATTGAGAATTCTAAATTAAAAAAATTAGTTACTTCTCTTTCAAATGATGTGGATGTTTTAAAAATGGAAAATGTTACTTTGAAAAATGACTTTACGTCTATTGCCAATGAGAAAAATATTTTGAAAAACAATGTTGAGGATTTAAACAAAACTCTTGAAAATTTTGTAAAAGGAAAAGAAAACCTCAACAAACTTCTTGGAAATAAAAGATGTGTTTTTGACAAAGTAGGCATTGGTTTTGATCCTCCTAAACCTTTTATGAGATTAAATGTTCTTGAGACCAATCCCTATGGACCCAAGAAAGTATGGGTACCAAGAAAGAAATCAAAATATTTTGTAGGTGGAATCTCAAAGAACACCAAGGATTTCGAGAGGAAATGCACAACAAGAGTGTTCAATCTAAAGAGCAAAATCAGTTCCTACAAGAAGAAGAATGATGAAATGAAAATCACCAAGATGAACAATAGAGGTAATGTATAGGTGAAGATTCCAAATAGGTAAATGAAGGTATAACTCTTAACACACCTTTAAGCTTAAAGTTCTATATTCTTTAAAGTGTGATTTGTGTACAATAGGTTGTGTCTAATCATTGTTTCCATGTATCCTAAGTGTACTAAGTTTGCTAAGTCATGTTCCGCTAGTTTCTTTCAAACCTTCATTGAACTCAAAAATGAGAATTATATTATTTTGATGAATGCCTATTAGAATATGAATGATTCATGTATTCATTAACAGTATATATCATGTCATCCATTGCTATGAAAAAGAGATAAGAAGTGATAAATATTTTTTGTGAGCAAACTTTTCACATCTTATATATGACTTCATACTAATATATTAATTTCTTTTTGAGTCATATCTCTGTAGAATCAATTTTGATGTCATAGCATGTTTTTGAGATATATACTATCTATATTTTGAATTTTACATTTGTGATCTCAAGGATATGCTCAATATGAAAATTTCATACTTATATGCTTTACATTTAAATATTTGAATGAGTTGTGAAATTCCTTGATTATGATCCATCAACAATGTCTAAATAAAAAGAAGTATCATACGTTTGTAGAGACATTACATCTATCCTATTGAATATCTTTTGAATATGGATTATATTGGCATATATCTCATGAAATGCTTGTGATTGATAAATTGTTGAATTAATTGTTTATAACATTCATGTTGTGCTTCACATTAAGTAAAATGTTTTATCACATTTGAGTATGTGAATTGAATTGATGAAAATGCCTCTTAATAATGTTATGTGATTAAATGAGATTGTTGCATCATTTTTTAATAAAACAAAGAGCATAACACTATTTTCTTATGCATATTATGCTATGTGCTACAACTTAAAAATTCTAAAAAATATCATTCCAAACTCTTGTTTGATCATTGAATTATTTTTTACTCTTTGAGTTTGTGATAAGAAATAATTTGTATTGTATTTCTATTGAGTAATAGTGTTTGTTCTATGAATGCTATATTTACACAAATCACATTAGAAAAGGATAACACCAATTTAGGAGGAGAAATCATTTTGCTAACATACTTGTTAAACCCTTTTGAGATGAACTCCTCATGAAAGAAAATTAAAGATTGAAAAGCTTCCATCTCTTGAACCTAACGTATGTGTGACAACCCTCACCACTATTTACTGATAACACTACTAATTAGTGCTAATCTATGATTAAGCATGATAATTGACTGACTGACTGAATTACTAAACTGATTGATTGATTGTGCTAGTTTGAATGCAATTCTATCTGTTGACTGCTAAATTATCTATTCATGTTTTATGTGTTAAACTGCAAATTGAAGGCCTTATCGGCAGCCGAATCCAAAATTGATTGATGTTTTGTGCTAATTAAGATTTATATGATTTTATGGTGTATTTAATTGAATTGTGATTCAGTATGATTAAATTAGATTAAATAATGCTAATTTACAAGAGTTGGACTTATTTACCTTAGTGCCATTAGGTGGATTTTGCTAGACCAAATGTTTAGTCTTGCTTTACATGTGTTGGCCTTACTTTTCATCATCCTTCTTGAGAGAGCAAACGTGAGAGAGAGCTAGAGAGTTGGAGAAGAGCTTGTGTTCTTCATATTTGCTTAGAGTCTTGAAGATTTTGAAGTGAGATTGCATATTTGAGCTTCTACATCTTGAATTCTAGACTTGAGGTAGGAGACTCACCATTCTTGATTGTGTATTTAAGTTAGTTCTTGCATGTTTCATGCTAAATTGAAGAGTTGAGCTTAGAATTGGTTTAGATTGTTGAATTAAAGCTCATTTCATGCATGCATGTTTACATTGTTGAGTTTTGAGATTGTTTCATAAGAATTCCTCTATACATGTCCACATTCTAGCTCTAGTCCATGGATTCACCGTGTTTTTGAGAGAATTGGCTCTTTGGAGCATGTTTTAGAAGCTTTGAAGTCATTAGAACTCATGCATGCATGAGTTTTGCATTATTTCCCATGTTCTTGAGTTTTAAGCTAAAGTTTGTATTTAATTAACTTACCTTTGGGCTTTAATTTCTCAAATTGAGCTTTGAATCATGTTATACTATGAGTTTACAAGTGTTTTCCAGAAAATTAGCCAAAGAGGATCGAATTTGAGGCATTTAAACTTGGTTTTGAGTTTGAGGTTCAAATATGGAATTTCCAGAATTTGGACTCACGCTCGAGCGGGAAAAGTGGCGCTCGAGCGTGGAATACGTGCTCCAAGCACTTTGCATTGTTTTACAGTCCGCTCGAGCAAGGGAATGCACGCTCGAGTGAGGACCTGAGTCACACGCTCGAGCGGGTGTCGAGCGCCCATCGAGCGTGATTTTCACACATCCAGTACTTTTGCCATGTTTTGCAGTCCACTTGAGCGTGAGAAGTGACGCTCGAACGGGGAACCTTTGTCTGCATGTCCGCTCAAGCGTAGAAAGCCACGCTCGAGTGTGACCCCTGTTTTCTGAAAATTTTGTAAAGTGTTTAAAAGTGCATTCTTGCATCCTCATTCCATCCTAGGCATTCTTAGGCCTGTTTTTCCCAATTGTGTAGCTTAGTGTGTGTTCACTCTGTAACTGTGTAGGGTTGGCATCCGAGGACGCGCACTAGCTTATCTGTAGCCAAGAACTCTGTGAGTAACAATGTTGTAAAGATATGTTCAATAATGATTATTTTCTGAACAATTGAACTATACTGTTTTATGAAATGATACTGTTACTGAATGAATGATGTCCTATTTGTAAACTGTATTCGTGGCATCCATAGCAACTTACTGTTACTGCACTGTACTGCTACTAACACAGAGATCTTTGTCGGTTCCCATGTTGAAACCATTATCACATCGATATGATGGCCATCAATCGACTATTCGGGTTTAGACCCTCATCATCGCTTTTGCTATTGGATGTACCACATATGACTGCTATGACTGAATAACTGATATACTGATTGAAATGACTGTTTTCAATACTGAAAGGATATTCATTCTTAACCTCTTTACGCATTATGTTATTCACTGGGCTTTAGCTCACTCTTTATATATATATGTAGGTGTTCAAGCACTGGACCATTGTTAGGAGCGTCGGGGTAAACTCCAGTTTTGTCAAGCCAACCACTGTGCCTCACTTTGAGGTTCCAGGACTGTTCAAGCCAAGGCTATTTGGGGTGACTTAGATTTTCCCTTTTTGGCTCTGTTTGTTTCTGATCTGTATAGACTGAATGATGTTTTACTGTACTGTTCTAATAAGGATTAGGTCCCTGTCCTGGATAACTGTATATGGATGTATATGTACTGTTTATGTGTATATGTATGAAAAGTCTTTTTGCATACAGACTGTCATAGCTCATTGGACATCTTTTAATTACTGTTTTGGCTTCCGCCACTGCATCAGTATTCTTTTTATCATATGTGCTTTCGGTAATCTCGGATTACTGGCCAGTTACGGTGCTAAACCCATAGGGGCGGGTTTGGGTCGTGACAGAGTGGTATCAGAGCGAATATCAACCACGAGTTATACCGCACACACGTGTCCAAATGAGCTATAGGATGTCCTAGAAAAGTGAATAAGGCATTGCATGAGCATGAAAAGTGTGTGTGGACATGATATGATTATGTGTGCTAGTGTGTTAATATGTTTAAAGTATGCAACTTCCTATGTTTATTAATATTATGTTGCATATAGTGAGATAGATAATGCAAGAACTGCCAATGAAACTGAATCATCTGACGCCAGAATGGCGAGATTAGAAAGAACTGTTGAACTACTGACTTAAGCCTTAAGGCAACAACAACAATAACCAACAAATTTCATCTCCTCGCAAGACAAATTAAAACAAAATGTAAACGACGATATAATAGCTCTGACACAGAAATTTAGCAAGATGAAACCCCCATCCTTCCAGGGAGGCCTTGAACCCTTGAAGGCTGAAGCATGGGTTCTTGAAATAGAAAAGTTATTTGAAGTGTTTCCGTATTCGGAGGCACACAAAGTACTGCTAGCTACCTTCACCTTACAAGAAGAGGCCAGAAGGTGGTGGATGCTGGTCCGTGACACCAACACAGTTGTGACTTGGGCTCAGTTTAAGGAGTCCTTCTTTGAGAAATACTTTCCACAGTGTGTCCGAGACCGCAAGGTGACTGAGTTTGAACAGTTGAGGCAAGGTACCATGTCTGTTGCTGAATATGAATCGAAAATCATCGAACTTGCCAGATATGCACCACACATGGTGGACACTGACTATAAGAAGGCCAGGAAATTCGAAAGCGGCCTTAATGTCGAAGTACTTAACAGAATTAATGTGTTGAAATTGCACAAGTATGTGGATGTTCTTGACCGGGCCATTATAGCTGAATCAAATATTGAAGAACTGAAACAAACTGAAACACCAGCGTCGGAATGGCGTGGTAAAAGACGAGGCTTTAAATTCAAGAAAGGCAGGAACAACCCGTTGAACAAAAAGCAGAATACAGGGTCAACAACTAGTTCTAGTCAGGGGAACCGTTCCATACCGCCCTGTTCCGAATGTGGGAAAAACCATAAGGGAGTTTGTTATAAGATTTCTGGTGCTTGTTATAGGTGTGGCAAGGTGGGCTACATGGTCAAAGATTGCCCTTCCACTTCACAGGGCAATAGTAAAGCTACACCTAGCACAGCAGTATCAACTGTTGCACCAAAGCCTAACCCTAAAGCCACAGGAAAAGAGCCTATGAGGCAAGGCCGAGTGTTCGCGCTCGTACCGAGAGATGTGCAGAATACCGAGACTGTTGTGTCAGGTATACTCTTTATTTGTGCTTAAAATGCGTATGTTTTGATTGATTCGGGGTCTACACATTCATATGGATCGCATGCTTTTTCGCGAAAATTGAATAGACCACTAGAACCTATGAACTATCTGTTAGCCGTATCTTCACCTGTTGGAGGATCTATGACTTGTGCTTATATGTACCCTACATGTGAGATTATTGTTGAAGACGCGCATTTATATATTGATTTATTGCCATTGAACATTGACCATTTTGATGTAATATTGGGAATGGACTGGTTAACGAAATATCATGCTACTATAGACTGTGTAACAAAACAAGTTATTTTTCGTCTACCCGGATTGCCTAAATTTGTGTTTACCGGAGTTGGAGTAGTACCTCCCTCATATCTGATTTCATCCGTGAAAGCTTTTAAACTGATTAGAAAGGGGTGTAAGGGGTATCTATGTTCTGTATTGACTATACCTACTGTTGATAAGACTGATATGAACAGTATTCCTATAGTTAGAGAATTCCCAGATATTTTCCCAGATGATCTGCCAGGGGATTTGATTGATAGGGACATTGAGTTCACCATTGAAGTGATTCCGGGTACACAGCCGGTATCTAAAGCTCCTTACAGAATAGCACCAACTGAATTAAAAGAACTGAAAGTTCAGCTGCAAGAACTGTTAGATAAGAAGTTCATTAGGCCCAATACTTCACCATGGGGTGCGCCAGTCTTATTTGTGAAAAAGAAAGACGGCTCGTTGAGACTCTGCATTGACTACCGTGAACTGAACAAGGTAATAGTGAAAAATAAATATCCATTACCTCGCATTGATGATTTATTTGACCAGTTACAGGGTGCCCAAGTGTTCTCCAAAATTGACCTTAGATCTGGATACCACCAGTTGAAAGTCAAGACAGGGGACATTGAAAAGACTGCATTTTGAATGAGATATGGACATTATGAATTCTTAGTTATGCCTTTCGGAGTTACCAATGCACCTGCTGCATTTATGGACCTTATGAACCGAATTTTTAAACCATTCCTCGATGACTTTATTGTTGTATTCATAGATGACATTTTAATTTATTCCAAAAGCACTGAAGAACATGAACATCATTTGAGAATTGCCCTACAGACCGTAAGAGAACAGAAACTTTATGCAAAACTAACTAAATGTGAATTTTGGCTAGATAGTGATGTTTTTGGGACATGTGATTAGTAAGGATGGAATTTCAGTTGATCCATAGAAAATTGAAGCAGTAGTGAACTGGCCTAGACCAACAAATGTTACCGAAGTCCGAAGTTTTCTAGGCTTAGCTGGGTATTACAGAAGATTTGTCAAAGACTTCTCCAAAATTGCCCTACCACGGACACAGTTGACTCAGAAGGGGATATCATTTGACTGGACCGACCAGAGGGAATCAGCTTTTCAGGAGTTGAAAACTCGACTAGTGACTGCACCGATTCTCACCTTACCCTCAGGTACGGATGGTTATACTGTATATAGTGATGCTTCTTATAAGGGTTTGGGGTGTGTTTTAATGCAGAATGGTAAAGTTATTGCATATGCTTCCCGACAACTGAGACCGCATGAAAAGAACTACTTAACTCATGATTTAGAACTTGCTGCAGTAGTGTTCGCACTGAAAATTTGGCGTCACTACCTTTATGGGGCAACATGTGAGGTGTATACCGACCACAAGAGTTTGAAATACTTCTTTACACAGAAAGAACTGAATATGAGGTAGCGGAGATGGTTAGAACTGATTAAAGACTATGACCTGCAAATTCTGTACCATCCAGGAAAAGCTAACACCGTTGCCGATGCATTGAGTCGGAAATCGATTGGGAATTTAGCCTGTTTACTCACCGGGCAAAAATAATTGCTATGTGACCTTGAAAAATTTGAAATTGCGATTGTTTTGCGTGAACAAGGTGGAACAATAACTGCTATTTCTGCTCAATCGGCACTGATTGAAGAGATTAAAGAGAAATAGCAACATGATGACTTCTTGAAGAAGATCATCGAAGAACGGGAATCCAAACCAAGGCTGGATTTCAAATTTGAGAATAATGTGTTGAAATTTTAGGGAAGATTGTGTGTATCGAGTGATTCTGAACTGAAAAGAAGAATTCTGCAAGAAGGCCACAATTCGAAATTGTCTATCCATCCAGGAAATACAAAAATGTACCAAGACTTGAAACTGAATTTCTGGTGGTCGGGAATGAAGAAAGAAATTGCTGATTTTGTGTCAAAATGTCTTCATTGCCAACAAGTTAAAGCCGCACATCAACGACCCGCAGGTTTACTGTAACCCTTACCGATACCGGAGTGAAAATGGGAACATATTACCATGGATTTCATTGTTGGTTTACCTCGCTCCAGTAAAGGTATGGATTCAATTTGGGTTATTGTTGATAGACTGACTAAATTTGCTCATTTCTTACCTATCAAAACAATTTATGATGCGGACAAATTGGCTGTAATCTATATTGATGAGATTGTTAGATTGTATGCAGTGCTTGTGTCCATTGTTTCTGATAGGGACTCGAAGTTTACATCGAAATTTTGGCAAAGTCTGCAAACAGCATTGGGTACTGAACTGAGACTGAATAGTGCCTTCCATCCTCAGACAGATGGCCAGTCAGAAAGAACCATCCAGACTCTGGAGGATTTATTGAGAATGTGTGTTCTTGATTTCTAAGGAAATTGGGAGAGCCACTTACCTTTAGTTGAGTTTGCCTATAACAACACCTTTCACTCGAGCATTGGTATGGCGCCTTTCGAGGCTTTGTATGGCAGAAAATGTCGATCTCCGATTTGCTGGGCAAAAGTTGGAGATGGGCCTTTGCTTGGGCCCAAAATTGTACATGAAACTACTGAAAAGGTGAAACTGATTCAACAGAAACTGAAAACCGCGCAGAGGCGACAGAAAAGCTATGCGGATGTCTGCAGGCAAGATAGAGAATATGAAGTAGGTGATCATGTTTTTGTTAAAGTGACACCGATGAAAGGCCAGACTCATTTTGGAGTCATGGGTAAGCTAGCGCCGAGGTATGTCGGACCGTTTGAGATTATTGAGAAAATCGATCCGGTGGCGTATCAAGTAGCGCTTTTTCCTGAAATGGAGCATATGCATAACGTGTTCCATATTTCAATGTTAAGGGATTACCTTCGAGATCCTTTCCATGTGATTAAGCCTACCCGTGTAGTGCTAAGTGATGACTACACTTATGAAGAACGGCCTATTTAGATAGTGAACAAATAGATCAAGAAGTTAAGGAATAAAGACATTTCGTTAGTAAAAGTTGACTGGCAAAACCATGGTGGCGTGTATGCCACTTGGGAAAGGGAAGATGATATGAGCAAGAGATATCTTGAACTGTTCCACTAAATCCTAATTTTTTCCAGAATGAAGGTAATTCGAGTTTGGAGGACCAAACACTTTATAAGGAGGGGAGACTGTGACAACCCTCACCACTGTTTACTAATAACACTACTGATTAGTGCTAATCTATGATTAAGCATGATAATTGACTGACTGACTGAATTACTAAACTGATTGATTGATTGTGCTAGTTTGAATGCAATTCTATCTATTGACTGCTAAATTATCTGTTCATGTTTTATGTGTTAAACTGCAAATTGAAGGCCTTATCGGCGGCTGAATTCGAAATTAATTGATGTTTTGTGCTAATTAAGATTTATATGATTTTATGGCGTATTTAATTGAATTGTGATTCGGTATGATTAAATTAGATTAAATAATGCTAATTTACAAGAGTTGGACTTATTTACCTTAGTGCCATTAAGTGGATTTTGCTAGACCAAATGTTTAGTCTTGCTTTACATGTGTTGGCCTTACTTTTCATCATCCTTCTTGAGAGACCAAACGTGAAAGAGAGCTAGAGAGTTGGAGAAGAGCTTGTGTTCTTCATATTTGCTTAGAGTCTTGAAGATTTCGAAGTGAGATTGCATATTTGAGCTTCTACATCTTGAATCCTAGACTTGAGGTAGGAGACTCACCCTCTTGATTGTGTATTTAAGTTAGTTCTTGCATGTTTCATGCTAAATTGAAGAGTTGAGCTTAGAATTGGTTTAGATTGTTGAATTGAAGCTCATTTCATGCATGCATGTTTACATTGTTGAGTTTTGAGATTGTTTCATAAGAATTCCTCCATGCATGTCCACATTCTAGCTCTAGTCCATGGATTCACCGTGTTTTTGAGAGAATTGGCTCTTTGGAGCATGTTTTAGAAGCTTTGAAGTCATTAGAACTCATGCATGCATGAGTTTTGCATTATTTCCCATGTTCTTGAGTTTTAAGCTAAAGTTTGTATTTAATTAACTTACCTTTGGGCTTTAATTTCTCAAATTGAGCTTTAAATCATGTTATACTCTGAGTTTACAAGTGTTTTCCAGAAAATTAGCCCAAGAGGATCAAATTTAAGGCATTTAAACTTGGTTTTGAGCTTGAGGTTCAAATCTGGAATTTCCAGAATTTGGACTCACGCTCGAGCGGGGAAAGTGGCGCTCGAGCGTGAAATACATGCTCCCAGCACTTTGCATTGTTTTACAGTTCGCTTGAGCGGGGGAATGCACGCTCGAGCGAGGACTTGAGTCACACGCTCGAGCGGGTGTTGAGCGCCCATCGAGCGTGATTTTCACACATCCAGTACTTTTGCCATGTTTTGCAGTCCGCTCGAGCGTGAGAAGTGACGCTCGAGCGGGGAACCTTTGTCTGCATGTCCGCTCGAGCATAGAAAACTACGCTCGAGCGTGACCCCTGTTTTCTAAAATTTTTGTAAAGTGTTTAAAAGTGCATTCTTGCATCCTCATTCCATCTTAGGCATTCTTAGACCCAATTTAAGGCATCTTAATGAGGATATTGATGTAGAACCACACCGAGTCAAATTAGGGATTAAGCTATTATTTTTTCCAACTGTGTAGCTCAGTGTATGTTCACTCTGTAACTGTGTAGGGTTGGCATCCGAGGACGCGCACTAGCTTATCTGTAGCCCAGAACTCTGCGAGTAACAATGTTGTAAAGATATATTCAATAATGATTATCTTCTGAACAATTGAAATGTACTGTTTTATGAAATGATACTGTTACTGATGAATGATGTCCTATTTGTAAACTGTATTCGTGGAATCCATAGCAACCTCATCTTTATCTTGTACTTGCTACCACGAGAGATCTCTGTCGGTTCCCATGTTGAAACCACTCATCAACATCGATATGATGGCCATCAATCGATCGCTCGTCTGTTTAGACCCTCTGCATCGCTTTTGCTATTGGATGTACCACATATGACTGCTATGACTGAATAACTGATATACTGATTGAAATGACTGTTTTCAATACTGAAAGGACATTCATTTTTAACCTCTTTACGCATTATGTTATTTACTGGGTTTTAGCTCACTCTTCATATATATATATATATATATATGTAGGTGTTCAGGCACTGGACCGTTGTTAGGAGCGTCGGGGTAAACTCCAGTTTTGTCAAGCCAACCACTGTGCCTCACTTTGAGCTTCCAAGACTGTTCAAGCCAGGGCTGTTTGGGGTGTCTTAGATTTTCCCTTTTTGGCTCTATTTGTTTCTGATCTGTATAGACTGAATGATGTTTTACTGTACTGTTTTAATAGGGATTAGGTCCCTGTCCTGGATAACTGTATATGGATGTATATGTACTGTTTATGTATATATGTATGAAAAGTCTTTTTGTATACTGACTGTCACAGCTCATTGGACATCTTTTAATTACTGTTTTGGCTTCCGCCACTCTGTACTCAGACATCGTTTTCTTGTTGTTAGCGTGCCTTCGGTAATCTTAGATTATTGGCCGGTTACGGTACTAAACCCATAGGGGCGGGTTTGGGTCGTGACAGTATGCCTTATATACTCTCTTAAGCTTTTAAGGTAAAAATTCCATCTTATTTCCTTTGAACTAATATTGTTATTACTTTGATATGAAAAAGATTGATTATGCTTCATATGATTTGCAATGTATACTCTTTGATGATGCTCTTGCCTAAAAATCATGCCTATGCTTAAAATGTGTGCTATATATTGAAATTCATGATTTTTCTTGGCATATACATTGCTATACATTGAACATGCTTCATTTTTTGAATTTACATTAGCTCCATGAGATTATACTGTGTTTAAACTATTATGAGCAATATCTGGTATTCTACATAATACTTGAGCTATGATTGTTAAATCTTCTAGATTGCATATTAGTATCCTTGGTAGATTGCATGTTGGTATCATTTTGGCATCTTTATTGGTAACATTTGACATCCTATTTGATATTATTGAGGAGAACATTTCAGTTATAAACTTTTATTGTTCATATCTCCTATTGATTTTGCCAAATGAAATAAAGGGAAGAATTTAAACTTGATTAGTTTTAAACTGTATAATTTTTTTTGGGTTCTGCATCTTCAGGTAAAATTAACTTTGCATACATTGATTTTTTTTTAAAACCCTCATGATATTTTTTTTGCATTACCATTCTATCAACACCAATGTCTAAGGGTGTAATTTTGGCCCGGCTCGACCCATTCGGGCTTGGGCCAGGCCGGGCCCATGTCAGGCCTTACAGGCTTCCGCCAAAAAATCGGGCTGGGACGGGCCGATCCACAAGCCAAAAAACTAGGCCTAGGCCCTAGCCCAGACCCAGGGGTATTCGGGCTTTGAGCTGGCCAATGGGCCGGGCCCATGGGCTTGGGCCTGGACTCGGGCTTTGGACGGGCGTGAACAAATTTTTTTAATTTTTCCCACCAAAATTTTATTATTTTCCATTAAAAAAAAATGGGAATCGGGTGGGGCCGGGCGGGCTAGGCCTCGAGCCAGGCTTTTGGGCAGGCCTTGAGCGGGCCAATGGGTCGGGCCGGGCCGAGCTTCAAAACAATGGCCTAGGCCCTAGCCCAAGGCATCGGGCTGGGCTTGGGCTCAAGAGCTTGGACTTGGCCGGGCCCACCTCGGTCATGAGCGGCCTGCCTCAAGGGCCACGAGTCAAAATTACTCTCCTATCAACGTCTCATTAAGTTTAATTTCTGCTGGTATTATTTTATTTTATTTTACTTTATTTTTATTTTTTTAATTTTGCTATTAGACTTCATTTCTTTTATTTTTATTTTTTTCATTATTATTTTTTGTTTGGGCTTAATTTTCTTTTTCTTTTTCTTTTTTTTTTTCCTGCTTTTTAATTTCATTTTTCAATATTTAAACATAAATACAACAACAAATCAAAATACAAATATTTACATAAAAAAAAATCAAAAAAAAAAAAAACACCCTTCATTTTTTTTACGGCCACACGCCGATCAAAATAATCATAAAAAAAAAACCCTTCATTTTTTTTTTTCCAGCCATACTTTGATCTTACTTACTCGCCTCTTCCATCGTTTTCTTCTTCTTTTTATCACCTTGGGCAACCCTTGATGCCCCTGCCCCTATGCTTTCGTCGAGAGCGGCGACTCCCCGCTGACTATCAAAGACCAAGAACGACGTTGCTCCAAATCGGGCCATGGAGGTGGTCTTCCGTTTAAGCTCTTTATTTTCGGCCTTGATCGCTTATTTACGCCGCGCATCCTTGTACATGCGCTGGAAGCGAGAGAGTTGGCGTTGACTGATGGAGCTCACTAAATCTGCTCGCAATCGGTGAGGAGCCAATTTTGTGACTGCAGTCACCGTCTCCATACAGGACGTCCATGTGAAATGATTGGGTTCAATGTCTAATTGAGCTGTCATTATTTGCTCAATCGACATCATAGGAAAGTTGGGAAGAGTAGGAGCTGGGACACTTGGCCCAACAGAGCTTATGGGATCATTCAGGTCCGGAAACAGAGTGAGGGGACAGGATGAGGAAACCATGGTTTAGTGGTGAGAGGTGTAAAAGAAATGAGTTGCAGAGAAATAGAAGAGAATAGATTGAGGTTTGGCCTCCTCCGTTCAGGTTTTTTTTTGGTCTCTCGATGAGGAAGAAAAACAGAAGAGAGTGGTGAAGAAGAGATAAAAGAGAGCGATGTGAAGAAGAAGAAGCAGATGAGTGTGATTAAGAAGAAGGCTGAAGAGAAGAGGCTGAAGAGAAGAAGACAAGGAGAGAGAGATAGCCGAGACGAGCGGCAATTGAGGAGAGCTACTTTTGTCAGCCAATGAAGCAAAAGCCAGGCCGCATGGCAACCGCGTTTTGCGAAAAAAAGAGAGAGACCCTTGACGCGTTGTATGTGTATGCCTATATGTATATACATTGTATAGCTATGTAATATATATATTTGTTGATTGACCGTTGATTGATCCGTCTCACTTTTGTCGGTCGACTGACGCAAAAGTGAGAACGCGTGTCCGACGCGATTTTCGACGGAAAAGAGAGAGGCGCGTGGATCGTATATATATGTTTTGAATTGTATAGATGTCATTTATCACTATCATTTTCCTCCTCCTCCTCCTCCAGATTTGGACCCATGATTTCCTTTTGATAATGTTATGATGTTATGTATTATGGTATTATTTTCAAACTAATCTGATGTTATCTTAGTCTTATATCATGTTATTGATTAAAGCTTATTTATTACACATGTGCTAACTTATGTATTTAGAAATAAATTTAGGGAGCATGGCTTGAGGGGGAGCCCTTGTTACTCTCAAATCAAATCAAAACATCATTGTGTGCCATCATCAAAAAGGGAGAGATTGTTAGACTTATTTATTTTGATGATTTATTTAATTATGTTTTAATTTATTTGAAAGAGAAAAATAGAATTCAAAATTTATTTTGATGATTTATTTAATTATATTTTAATCAAAATTTATTTTGATGATTTATTTAATTATATTTTAATTAAAATTTATTTTATCCTATTATTTCTCACCTAAACCTTTATTCTAAATGTTGTTAGAATGTATTTAATATTTGATTAAATCAGGAGTTCAAACAGCCTAGCACAGCAGCAGGCCAAAAGGTTCAAAAGGTTCAAATGAAAGATATTCAAATTAGTAATGATGGAAGTACAACGGCTATAAAGGTTCAAAAGGTCAAAAGGTTCAAAAGGTTCAAGTGGAAGATATTCAAATTTGTAATGATGGAGTGGAAGATATTCAAATTGGTAATGATGGAAGTACAACGGTTATAAATGGCTATAAATTCAAATAACTACAACGACTATAAATGGCTATAAATTCAAATGAATACATCGGCTATAAACGGCTATAATTTTTATTATATATACCAAAGCCTCTAATGTAAACAAATTACAAAAAAAACTTGAAAATATTATTTGATCTATAATCACTCACATCTATTCTCAGAAATTATACACTGAACCTTATAGTTTTAAGCCCATCTTTCCTGTGTAAGATTTACAGAAAAATCAAAGCTTCATTTTATATATTTATCTTTGAGAGATATTTATTGTAAGCTTTCTTTGAAAATATTTTTTCATTTCATCTTGTAAAAGTGTTGCAAATACTATGTTCTTGAAATCTTAAGAGTGATTGTGAATCACCTAAGATTTGCAAGGGTTTGGGCTTGTGAAGTCTGTGTAAAATCCGTAGAAGATTGCTCCATTTGCAAAGAGGTTACTAGCACCCCTATGAAGCTAGAAGATAATGGAAAATCTCAAGTGAAACTTGAGGAGTGGACGTAGACCGAGTTGAAGCCAAACCACTATAAATTTGTTTCCCTCTCTCCCCCTTATCTCTTTATTTTAAATTGTCATAGCTATATTTTACATTTTTACTGTGCTAAAATCATTAACTGACACAGTTGTTAAAACACTTGTTTTAATTATTTTTATTTCATTAATTATATTTATCTATTGTGCTAGTCATAATTTTTATTAGGGTATTATTAATTTTAATTGTAAAAACCTAATTCACTCCCCTCTTAGGTTGTCTTTTGGGTAACATAAACGGTTCAAATTATTAAAACGAAACTCATAATGAACTCACATGCCCTTCAAATTCTCTAAAATTTATATTAGGAGTTGTTTGGGATGAACTATTTAAGTGCATTTTTTGACTTTTTGGCTAAAAAAGTAGAGGAAAAAAAGATGTATGTTTGGGATAATTTTTAACTTTTTACGAAAAAATGTGTATTAAAATATTATATCAACTAGCAAAATGACCTTGCTACCCTTCTAACCACTGTGCTGCACTGTGTTGCAATTTTTTTATTATTATTTTTTATTATACCAAAATGTGCACTATTAGAGGGAGGAAAAAAAAGGGCATTTATGTCTTTTATTCTTTGTCTATTCAAAAAAATTTTTCTGCCCAAACATGTAAATAGTAATAATTTTTTTACCTTTTCAATAACTTTTTTGACTTTTTAATTTTTTTAAAAGATGCCAGACATGCACTTATAAATTTAAAAGAAACCTACTCATTTGAAATAATTAATTATTGAAATAGACTCCATGAAGAGGCCACGGGCCCAACAATACTTTCTTATTGGGATTACTCAAATGATTATGCACCATATTGAGGTCAAGTTTGGTTACCCAAAATAAATACACACTTTTTATCTTTTTTTCATCACATCATCTCTCTATTTTTCTACACATTTTTTCGTAAAAAGGCAAAAAGTGCACTTATTTATGAAATTGTTTTGAATTCTAGGAAGTCATAGTAAAGTGTGACAACAAAAAAATTCCAATAATAATTACTTTTAGTACTTAGCAGGACCACCTTCCAAGCATTTTTGACATATTTATTTAGACGGACTGAATAAGGAATGATTGTAATATTAGACTATTAGTCTTGACATACATTGTCTCAAGACTATTTGATTGAACTGAATTTATATTCTATGTTTGTTTAGCCATGGGATTAGAAGTCTTGATCGGACTATTCTATTGAATCCTATGTTTGTTATTTGAGATATTATAGAAAAGGATAAATGTTCAAAAGACTATTTTGCCTTTTTGAATTATTTACTAAATAATAGGAATATATAATTTGAATTATAAATTTTATTTAATTTTTTTACTAGAACTTTTAAAAAATTAAATAAATAGAATATTAATAAAAATTACATAAATTTATTTTAATTTGTAATTGAGATTTTTAAATTTTATTTTACTTTACTAAGTATAATTAATACCATGTGATTATTAAAATAAATAATTTAATAAATAAAATCTATTAGGTATACATAATTTATTAAATAATTTAATAAATAAATCGATTAAGTATAAATAATTTAATAAATAAATTTTATTTTTAAAAAGATATTAAATAGTAGAGGGTCAAAAATGTAATTTTACTACCTAATTCTATGGAATGAGTTATCCTATGGATTATGTCCCAACCCCCAATAGGATAGAACAATCCCATAGATTTGAGATTTATAGTCCGATGCAAAAAATTTATATCAAACAACGGACTATTAGTCCAGATAGGTTATTAGTCCTATTACATGCTTGAATCCTTCCAAACAAACACCACCTTAGGGTGTGTTTGATTGGACGTACTGAATAAGGAGAGATTAGAATCCATCGGACTTGAATCTTGGGACTCTGAATCCCCCGGACTACTTGGTTGGATTGGCTGTGTATCCCGTGTTTGTTTTCTTATAGGATTAGACATCTGGAAATGATTATTTTTAGTGAATCTAATGTTTGATTGGACAGACTGGATAAGGATAAATATTTAAAAGACTATTTTACCCTTGTAATTTATAATTTATATTTTTTATTTAATATATAATTTTAAATTAACAACACTAAAAAAATAATTTATAAATATTCAAAAGACTATTTTACCCTTTTTTCAATTGTTTACTAAATAATAACATGAGGGTAAAATGGACATTTCACACATTAGTCCTATGGGATACTAATCCTATGGACATAATCCCACCCCCTCCCCCCTTTAGGATTGTTTAGTCCCTCATATGAGGAATATGGAGTTCGGCTGAACTCCATGTTCGACAAACTAAAATTGCACCAAACAATGGACATCTCCCTATATTGGATAAGCAATCCGAACAACAAATAATCCCCCCTAATCCCCTGAATCAAACATACGGACTGGATATAGGGGGATTAGAATCCATCGGACTTGAATTCACCCGAACTATTTGGTTGGATTGGATGTGTATCCCGTGTTTATTTTCTCAAGAGATTAGATATTTAGAAATTACTATTTTTAATGAATCCAATGTTTGGTTTGACGGACTAGATAAGGATAAATGAAAAAAAGACTATTCTACCATTTTTTAATTGTTTACTAAGCAACAACAATATTAAACATGTCTTTAATATTTTAATTATTTTTTGCTAGATTAAATAAAAATTTATTTTATTTTATTTTTTACACAATTAAATAAATTTATTATTTAAAAACTAAATAAATAAAATATCAATAAAAATATATGTTATTTTTTTAATTAAAATTTTAAATAAATTTATTTTAAAAAATAATAATAATGAAATAATGAAATTAAATAAAACATCTATTAAAATTTAAATAATGAAATTAAATAAAATATAAACAAAATTTTAAAATAAAATATCAATAAAATATCTATAAAAAATTAAATAAATAAAACATCAATAAAAAGTTTAAAAAATTATTTAATTTTTAAATTGAGTCATTTAAATTTTACTAAATATAATAAATAATGAAATAGTAGAGGGTCAAAATGATCATTTTACCATCTAATCCCTACAGTAAATTATCCCATGAAAATTGTCCTACAACCCCCCCACCTGGCGGATAGTGTAATCTCATATATGGGGGATAAGAAGTCTGGCCAGACTATATTTCCGACAGACTAAAAGAAAAACAAACTATTTTAAGTCATGAGTCATGAAAGTCTTAAAGAGGTTTCCATTTCACTAAAAAAAATTTACAATTATTTTCCATTGAAAATTAAGATGGAGAACCCTTTAGCATACCATTTTTAATATATATATATATATATATTTAAAACAGAAATCTTCAAATATGACTTTCTAGCCTCAACTATTTTAAGTAGTTTTTGGTTAAGAACCCAAGTCCACAAGAAGAAAAAGTTACATATACCTAACAAATTTTTAAAAAATTAACGCATTTTATTACATTATTGTGAGTGAATTTATAGAAGGGCACTCGATTCATAAATTCAAACTTAAATTTCTTAGATCTAATAGTCCGTGCTTTAAAATAGATTGTTCATAAAGATATACTTAGACGAAATGACCAAAATACTTGTATATATATTTGTAGCCAAGGTTAGAAGATCAAAGCTGTTGGTATTTTTTCATAATAATATAAGAAAAATATATAAAATAAATTAAATAGAAATGACAAAATATTTTTTATTAAAAGGATGAAATACAAAATAAACGAATCAACTAGAAATACAGAATAAAAGACTCAACTAAAAATATAGAAATGAATTAAATTACATTATTAATAGAACAAATTGTTAACATGGATAACTAAATTTTAGAACTCATCTTTGTAAACTAAATATTAAAAAATTTAAGAACAAATGATAAGAAAAGTAGCAAACCGAAGCCGGCACTAGACAATTTTCTTAAAACAAATTTACCCCCTCCCGATGGATGCTAAAGGTACGCCGGCATTTTTCTCCCAAGATACGACGGTCGAAACCAACTAATATAGAAACACCTTCTGAATAGTTTGGGCACACTTGACAATGGATGCACTCTCTTTAACAAGAACCAAAGAAGAGGCTAACAAAAGAAGATAGAAAAAATTTTCTTTAGTGTAAAAAACCAGCTCCAACTTTTTATCTCAAAACACCATCTCATTTTCCATCACAAAACCTCTCTAAAACAACCTACTAAGTTGTAGGAGAAAAGTCTTTATTTAAACTAGTAAAGGAGAGCCTTAGCCATAAAGGCTAACATCAATGGGGTCATCAAATGTCATCAATTCTAGCTATTAAAGCTAGAGTTATAAAGGTTCAAAACTTTAAAATCATTATATAAAGCATAAGTGTATATAATGCATAAGTTTTGAGAATTAAACTAGATGGGTTACAAAATGGATACGGGTGTTGGGTCATAACCTAATCCAAGCCCAATCTCAAACACATGCACAAACTAAACCCAGCACAGCTCAGCTCAAAGCTCAAAACTAGGTCCAAATCCAAGTTTAAGACCAAACCCAGCACATGCACAAGTACAAGTCTAGGTCCAGTCCAAATCAAGACTAAGTCCAAATCTAAACCCAAGTTTATTGATGCCTACTTTATGAAACAATTCTCATTCATAACTCAATAGTTTTGGCTCATTATTTTTGTATTGCAATCTTCTCACTTGAGAGAATACAAAACTACTTAAACCTACCTCAACCAGCGGTTGGGTCTCACTTTAATTTTGAATTGAAGTTGTTGAAAACCCATTATTTTCCAAACAAAACCCTCTCTCTCTCTCTCCCGATCGATTCCTCGTCGATGTCCTGTTCGTCGATGACGATGACGCAATGCCAATGACACAAATCTGAGAGCGAAGTGAAGATACACACATACACACATATATATATGCGTATATGATTTGTTTTGATTTGCTTCTTATGGAACTCATTCTTCAAATAGATGCTCTGAAACTTGAGTTAGAGAAGTTCTATAGAAGTGATCCATTGATATTCTAAGATTTATCTCGCATTGTGAGTCCCAACCACATTGCTTGCTTAACAAAGCTCTTGGACGACGATAAGGTTTCTAGTAATATAGTTCATGGAGGTCAAAGGGACGAAATCAACCTGTGATTTACTCTCTTATCTCCAGATCTAGGGTTTCCAACTCCTCTCATTCTGCCGCCGCAACCACCACTTCGCCGACCTCCTCGTTGCCCATGTAGCGACCCTAATTTTCTTAAGTCATTATTTATTATTATTATTACTTTATTTTATTTTTGACTTTATTAATTGCGTGGATACATAATAATTTACTATGTTATTTAATTAATTTAATGTGATATTTAATTATATATAATTAATCCGAATATTTAAATATATATATATATATTGATCTTATATAGCATATTTATATATGTTGTATTTATATAATAAAATATAATATAATAGTTATTCGGTTATCAGCATAAGAGGCAAAGAAACGAAAGAAAACAAAACAAAAACAGAAAGAGCAGAGAGATAGAGAGAGATATTAATCAAAGAAAATCAGAGAGTGCAGCCGAGAGATAGAGGTGAGGGGAGAAAGAAAGGGTTAGGGTTTTATTTTGGTGGTTTCATTAATTTTTCAAGTATTTCCTTAATCTTCAAAAAATAATTGTGAGTGCAAAACTCACTTTCCTTTGACTTATGTTTATTTCGTTGTTTTATTTATTTATTTGATGTAGGTTTGATATTGTACTTGTATATAGATGATGGATTGATTTCAACTATTTTAGTTAGTTGTGTATACAATGTTTAGGATTTTTATATGTATTTATTTTATGGTTGTAATCACACTCATGGATATATTAAATTAAAATAAACTTGGAACCCATAGATAAATTCTTAATACTCCACCATGACTCCAGAAATTGTTATTTTATTTGAGTGTTGGTGAGAAAAAGTGTATAAAAAAAAGTGAGGATTATGAGATTTATTTGAATGTCTTAAGCTTGGCATTGTTATGTTTGTTCTCATGAAGAGATGAGAGGTTGTGTATATATATTGTTGCCTCCTTCCCAAGAATAGACGAGTGTTTTGATTTACGTGCGTACATATATGCTAACCATCCGAGGAGTGTGAGACAATATCTCCGTGCAAGTTTGGCTTCAGAGCAATGTTAGGTATAGGGAAGGCACATGGGAGATATGTGTAGGCCAGAAGTGAAGGGCCAAAGTGGTGGAGTTAAGGTACAAAGAATTAAATATGAACTTTTTGGTATAGTTTGAATTGTATTGATTTGTACATCTTGAAAAATAGTAAACGATCTCCTTAAATTACGAAATTTGGGCAGAGGCGTGTATACGCAATTCTAGACAACTTTTGTATTTTAACTTTTTACTAAAAAGATCGATTAGAACTTATAATCGGATGATCTTGATTATACTAGTTTTAATTCATTTTAACAATACAAATTTTAGATGCTGTTTTAACCCACGTAAACTAAAGTAAAACATTATTCTGAACACATTTCGTGTGTTTGAATTTTTCTGAAAAAAATCATCTCAGGGTAGTTTCTTTTCGTTTTCAGTTTCAGATTTTTCAGTCGAATTCCGTCTAGGTTCTTCTATTAAGTTTTTCTCTCAATCTGTTCATTTCTTCTAAATTCGTTCACACTACCTTTTAGGAAATTTGATTATATACAACTTTTATTTTTTGAGTTTTGGTCAATTCGAATGATTTAAGCATAAAATGGTGTATCTGTTTTGTACTTCTTCAATAGTTTATTTATGGTTAAATTATACTAACTTTATTTTTTTCAAAATGGTGGCTCTTACTAACTTTTTATGCAGGGCTGACCCAACATATTTATTTTTATTTTCATTATTTTTTTTATATACTCTATTTATATTTAGTTGTATATGGGTAAGAAACTAAATGTCACTGTATCTCTGGAAACTACTTTTTCGTCTCGGTGGAGGTGGAATTACATGTCTTGTCACGTAACAAGAATTAAATGTATTTTTGTTTGTGTCTGGTGAACACATGGGTGTCAAATATTTGTACTCATACCAGTATACTTGTATATTGATCCGTTTTGTCTCTTAGCATCTTGGGTGCGTTCTATTTGAGTGCAACCAAGCTTTCTTTGTAGGATTAGTTAAGACTACAATGGTGACGAGAAACAACTATGGTTGTAGGACATGTCTTTCAGCCTTCTTTTGTTTTCTGGAGTTTAAGATTGATATTAGTTTAGTTTTTTAATTTTTTTTTATGACCTTAGTATTTTGATAATTTGGCATTGTGAGTTATTTTCTAACCTTACATTATTTAAGTTGTTTTGACTATTTGTTGCTATTTTAATGTTTGAGGTATTGAATAGTCATGAATTTATGATGGATGTTTTGGTTGGCATTTGTTAATTTTTTTTTATCTCTTGTATTTTTTTTTAGCATTGGAATTTACTTAAACCTTATGGAGACGAAAACATTTAGATTTTTGTTTCACCTCTAGAATTTGGATGATAAAATATTGATTGGGGTTTAGTCTTAATTTAATATTTAATTATCTAAATTTTGGGGCATGACAACCCACCTCGCCTCACTTTGCCTCCGGCTTCACCCATATCCATCTGATTTGCAGGCAATCCACCACCTCCATCTGATCTGTAGACATATATATATATATATATATATTTGTAGTTGTTGTGGATTGTTGTTGTTGTTGATCTTTTTGCTGATGATGATGATGAAACAGTAATTTTTTAATTTTGTTTTTGTGTTGAACAGATAAGGATAAGAGAGAGATATAATGGAAGATTACTTAGCTTGTACAAATAAAAATTATGTATATATCAAAATTTGTACAGCTAAAATTTGGATAGAAAATTTATATAATAAAAATATTTAATTGATAAAAAATTGGATAGATAGAAAATTTACACAAAAAAATTGAACATATAGACAAAAAATTTGAACAGATAATGAAAAGTCAAATAGATAAAAAAAAAAAAAAAAAAAAGAGTCAAGTGGTAAAATTAAAAATAAAATATCCTCTAGCACTTCTCACTAAACTATTTCAAAAAATGTGGACTTTTTACCCAAAAAAAAAAAAGGTGAATTACACTAACAGTCCCTATAATTTGAGGCTTATGTCATTTTGATCTCAGACTTTTCAATTGTGACACATTTGACTCTAGATTTTGAATCTTGTTCCAAATAAGGACAATTGAAGATATCATTGCTCAATTTCAAGAGCCAAGTCATCAATTTAATAAAATATAAACTAATTTAACAAAAATAAATGTCAAAAAAATATTTTAAAATTTTTAAAAATTATTTATACCCACCAAAGATAAAATTATGTAAAATTGATAAATCTTTTACATATTTATTAAGGCTATTTTAGCGTTATTATTATTATTTTTTTGAAACATATTATTGAGGCTATTTTAGCGTTGTCTTTTTTTTTTTTTTTTTTGAAATGATTATCGTTATTTTCTATTGTTTGTTGTTTGTTGTATCTCTATTTTGTCTTTTTGTAACTATTTTAACTAAAAAAACTCATTTTAGCTTATGTCAAACGAAGGCAATATAATAGCACATAAGACGCTAACTCAAATAATATTTAACTATGATATTCTCAAACTGTCATTTCTGTCCGTACTCTTAAAAAAATATTCACTTTGTTTGATTTCAGTTTTCATAATTCATTTTTTTAAAAAAAATTTTATTTTCGGTATTTTTTTTCTTTTCAATTAATTTTTTAATATTTTAATCAATTTTTTTAATTTTTAGATATACCTAACATAATACACTTAAAAGGTATAATATTTATGATTTTTTTTTATAAAAAAAATCACTAAATACCAAAAATGCAAAAAAAAAAAAAAAAAAAAAAAATTTAGTACATTTTTCATATTTTGTGTATTTATTAAGTTTTTTAAAATATTTTTTCACAAATATTTTACTATTTAGATACAAGGTATATCTAAAAAAAAAAAATTTTGCTTAAAATTTTAAAAATATTTACCAAAAATAAAAAAACACAAAAAACAAAAAAAATTCAATTTTCAATTAAAAAAATTGAAATCAAATATACTGATTTATTTTCATATCCTTAAAAAAAATAATAAATATCTCAATGGCTGATAAATTATTTTGTACTCTTTGAATTTAGTAGGTCTTACAATAGACAAGACTCCTAAAACATGAACATACAAGTGAAATAAAGAGTGATATAAATCTACTAAAAATATTATATTTTTTATTTTTTATTTTTTTACGATTATTAGTACATTTTTTTTTTCTTTTCCTGTATTTTCTTTTTTCAAATTTAACAAGTTTACAAATACAAAATCAATCACATAATAGATAGAGTAATCCAAGTAAAATTCTATTATTTATGATGACTTCCACGATGTGATATTCATAGAGATAATAAACGAACTAAATAATTTGAAGTCGACTCATGTTCAGCTCTTTTAAAGTTCATTTAAATTCAATTTATTAAGTAAACAAGTCAATCTTAAACACATTTAAAACTTGTAAAAAAATTTAAATCAAGTTTGAATAGTCAATTATTTGTTCAATTTGGTTCGATTCGATAAATTTAAAATTATATAAAAATATCAATTTACTTGAATTTGTCTCGACAAAAACTCGTTTAAAATTAACTCAAAAATTTAATGAACCAAACTTATTAAATTGATAAAATTTTCAAACCAAATCATATTGAAACCCTTTTCTCCCACGAAATTGTTTTCCATGAAGTCATTTGGCAGCTCTATCTTTCACGCCTTGCGACTCCATCATTCACATCTTTACAACTCTCTTCATCGTCAAGGTATGTATGTATCCTTCTCAATCTATCTCTTCTCCTCATTCATGGTTGGCAAAACCCTTTCTCTCCCATCACTTCCTTTTCAACCCACCTGCTTGTGAAACCCTATGTTGAACCTTCATTTCCTCCTCTCTACAACTCTCTCACTCTGTACCACCAAACTATATATCTTCCGATATCTCCTCTCTATCACACTCCCTTCCCAAACCCCTCTACAAAAACCCCTAAACAGGATTAATTTATGAAATTAGGAATACATGTGTGTGCGTGTATGTGTAGAATTATATTTTGAAAGGTCCAGTTTGTTTTATGTTGAGATCAAGATTGGACTCGTCCAATTCGGCCAATAAGCCCATTTTTGGGATCCATTTTGATAATTCGAACCGTTTAATATGTAGAACACATCGAGTACTATATCCTTGTAAAAGATCATGTTGATTAGATATTGATAGCTATTTGATCAGATCAGAATTTTGTCAATCGTTTATTTTTTAACTATTTATTTTTTTAAATACAAATCTGATCCGATCAAATCGCTATCGATATCCGATTAATGTGATTGTTTACAAGAACATAATACTCGACAAGTTCTACACATTGAACAGTTCAAATTATTAAAACAGGACCTAAAAATGAACCCATGAGCCAAACTGGACGGATCCAATCTTAATCTCAATATAAGACAAGCTAGATCCTATTTTGAAATAGTGGTTGCATGTGATAGATTTTGAAAGCAGCAGATTTTGATAAAAATTGTCTGACAATGATTCACTCTATTTTCCAAAGAACCAAAAATCTATTCAATTAGGATATGGCTACGTCTGGCATGAAGGTTTGGGTTGAGTTGGGTTGAGGTTATTTTAGATAAAAAAGATAAAATAAGTTTTTTAGTTTAATAAAGTAAAATGTTATATCTAAATCATAATAATTTTTTTTTTCTCTCACAAAAGTTAAAAAATTATTCCAAACAAGACTTTCTAACTCCAAACTAAAATAGTTAAAAAGTCAACTCCCATTCTAAACGAAGGCTATGTATGATTGAATTTTTTGCAAGGGACTGGATGCTTACTCTATTATCTATAATTGCTTTGTTCTATATAAATTTTTACCCAATTGCTTTTTTGTACTGTATTAAATTATCAACTAATGATTAAGAGAGGGAGTCACCATGTCCACCCCGTAATTGAATCATGACGTAGATAATACCACATGATGATCCGAGAGTACCCGCTAACTTACCCAATGAAAAGTTAGCAACATATGTACAGAAAAAATAAAAATATTTTTCTAAAAGGCTATCTACTACTAAATCACTAATGGTTTCTCTTTCGTTGTCATGAAAATTATCGCTAAATTGTCTGATACAGCCCCATAAAAATATTAATACATCGTCTAATAGTAGTTATTATTTGTTGCAATGCTCCCAATAATGCCAAATGTTGATAATTAACCTAGAACAAATTAAGGGTCCAAAAATCATATCTCTTTGGTGTTAAAACAACTTTATACTGTATTATGTTTTATATATGGTTTTTTTTTTTTTGGCCAACTTTGAGGTCAAAATTGAGTAGGCCTCAAACGTCTTTTGGGGTGGGTCTGAAGAGGTGACGCGGTCTTTGTCGCGTGGCATGTCACACGGTGAAGACAGAATATCAAAACCATTTATGAGTGAATGAAAAGTTGACGTCGTTTTCGGGTTTAATATTAATTTTTTTTTAGACAGTTCATTTGAATTTTTTCAATAAAAATTATTGTGGGAATTTAATTTAAATATAAATTTATTTTTGGTTTCTTAAAGCGGTTTCCTAAAATTGATTAAACTATTCAAATAGTTTAATAAAAGTATTCCAATAGTTTAGAAACTATTCCACCAACCAACGGATCCTTTTTCAAATTGTTTGAAAATTTGTTCAAAGCAACGGTCAGATCCAGTTTTCAAACAGTACCTGTTCAAATTCAAATCTGAATCTGTTGGACAGATTCACACCTGTTCAGACAGGACTTGTTGTGCCTATAAATACCATCATTCTAGCAGTGTTATAGATTCGAAAATCAGTCTGCAAATCCCATCTTTGCTGTCCAGAGTTTATTTTGTGCATTATTCTTCATTTTAGTTTTAGAATAAAATTCAGAAAGTAAGAACACAAGGTTCTAGTTCGCCGTACAAATTTGTTTGGTGTGCTACAACAATTTTGTGAAGATCATTGTATCCTGGGAGATAGACGCCACGTAAGTACCATAGCGGGGCGAATCTGTCTTAAGGACAGAGTGTCACACACTCGACTTGGTCTTTGAATTATTTATTCAGTTCTACAAAATAAATACTGTAAGCTTTATTTTATTTTGTTTGAATTGTTTCAATTTATTTTGTTTACATAGAAGATTGTTCCAACAATCTTAAGACATATTTAAATTATTCTGTTTACAGAATTATTCGTTTGTTTCCTTTTCTCTTTCTTCTTTTAAAGAAAATTATTCCCTGTGGATTTACAAATTAATATTCTGGTTGGAAAAACAAATAGTGGTTATATGCTATTTGATAGATAGTAGTAATATACTGTCTCTTTTCTTTGACAACTAGTAGTAATATACTGGTGTCATTAACAATTCAGAATATATATTTGTGGAATTTTGTCGGAAATTAATTTTGGTTTTCTTAATTTATTTCTGAGTGTTCATTAATTTAAAAATTCTGTTTCAATTTTTTTTAATTATTGAAGTGTTACAGAAATTTGATTTTCTGTATGGAATTAATTTGGTTAAATAAAATTTTATTTTATTTCCAAATTAATTGAAAAATAAAAGTTACATTCTTATTTCTTTTATCTTTACAGAATTTAATTCTGTGAATTTGGTTTAATTTTTTGTGTAGTATAAATTCTAATTATAATTTTGTTTTATAAATTAGAATTGATAGCTACTGAAACTAATGCCCAAACAAGTACTACTGTGGTGGCTGCAACGACGCCAACCCCTTCTCCTGTTGTGACAGTACCGGTAAATCACGGTGAAAAGCCAGAGAAGTTTTCAGGAACTGATTTTAAAAGATGGCAACAGAAAATGTTGTTCTATCTTACAACTCTGAACCTGGCTCGTTTTCTCCGTGAGGATGCTCCTATTTTGAAAGAGGATGAAACCGACCGGCAAGTGGTTGTTGCGGTTGATGCCTAGAAACATGCCGATTTCCTTTGCCGGAACTACATCTTGAACGGACTTGACAATACATTATACAACGTCTACAGTCCTTTCAAGACAGCAAAGGAACTTTGGGAGTCTTTGGAGAAAAAATACAAAACGGAAGATGCCGACTCAAAGAAATTTGTGGTTGGCAGATTCTTGGATTTTGTAATGGTTGATTCAAAATCTGTGATCCGCCAAGTTCAAGATTTCCAACTCATTCTATATGAAATTCACGCAGAAGGCATATCTTTCAGTGAATCCTTCTAAGTTGCAACCTTAATTGAAAAATTACCACAAGGCTGGAAGGAATTCAAGAACTACCTCAAACACAAGCACAAAGAAATGTCTATGAAAGAATTAATTGTGCGTTTGAGGATTGAGGAGGACAACTGCAATTCTAAAAAGCGGGCTAGTAAGCATCCTATGGAGTCTAAGGCAAATGTTGTGGAACATGCTTCAAAAATCAAGAAACGAAAGTCTTCTGGAGAAAGTTCATCACAAGGCTCTAAAGGGGAGGAAAATAAAAAGTACAAGTTTAATGAAAAATGTTACATCTGTGACAAAGAGGGACATCGAGCCAAAGATTGTCGTAGCAAAGGCAAAAGCAAAAGAAGAACAAGCAAGAAGCCTGCTCAAGCCCATATGACTGAAGTGGACAAGATTTCCAATGGTGTAGATGACATCAATCTTTCTGCAGTTGTTTTTGAGGCAAATCTTGTCGGAAATCCTAAAGAATGGTGGGTGGACACTGGTGCTACTCGCCATATCTGTGCCAACAAAAAAATGTTCACATCTTATTCTACAGTGGACAATGGTGAACAACTTTTTATGGACAACTCCTCAACTTCCAAAGTTGAAGGACAAGGGAAGATTGTTCTCAAGATGACATCTGGAAACGAACTCACTCTCAACAATGTGCTGCATATACCGGACATTCGTAAGAATCTTGTTTCCGGATCTTTGTTGAGGAAGAATGGGTTTAGGCTAGTATTTGAGAGTGATAAATTTGTACTTACTAAGAATGGGATGTATGTAGGAAAATGTTACATGTCTGATGGCCTTTTCAAGTTAAATGTAATGACCGTTGTACCTTCAGTTATTAATAATAATACATCTTCTTCTTACTTGCTTGAGTCTTCAAATTTATGGCATGGTAAACTAGGACATATTAATTATGGATCTTTGCATAGATTAATTAATATGGAATGTTTACCTAAAGTTGACATTGATTCAAATCATAAATGTGAAATTTTCATTGAGGCAAAATTATCCAAAACTCCTTTTTATTCAATTGAAAAAAGTACGGAACCACTTGAATTAATTCATAGTGATATTTGTGATTTTAAATCAATTCAAACTAGAGGTGAAAAAACGTATTTTATCACTTTTATAGATGACTATACTAGATATAGTTATGTTTATTTAATTCGAACCAAGGATGAAGCTTTGGAAACTTTCATTCAATATAAGAATGAAGTTGAAAATCAACTTGGTAAGAAAATCAAAAAACTAAGAAGTGATAGAGGTGGTGAATATGAATCACCTTTTGGTGAGTTTTGTAAAGAACGTGGAATAATTCATCAAACCACCACTCCTTACTCACCTCAGCAAAATGGAATTGCTAAAAGGAAAAATAGGACTTTAAAAGAAATGATGAATGCCATGTTGATCAGTTCTGGATTACCTCAGAACTTGTGGGGGGAAGCAATACTTTCTACTAATTATATTTTAAATAAAGTACCCCGAAAGAAAGTGAATCAAACATCTTATGAATTGTGGCATGGAAGAGTACCATCCTACAAATACTTAAAAGTGTGGGGGTGTTTGGCTAAAGTGGCTATTCATAGTCCTAAAAAAACTAAGATAGATCCTAAGACCATTGATTGCATTTTCATTGGTTATGTTAAGAATAGTAGTGCATATCGGTTTTTTATTCATAAATCAGAACATACCGAAATGCATGTAAATACTATTATTGAGTATTGGAATGCATCATTTTTTGAACATGTATTTCCAAATAAGACTGGACAAGAGACTAGTAACAATAAAAGATCTCATGATGCCATTACTAGTCAGGATCAAGAACAAGAGCAAGAGTTAGACCAAAATGAAGAAGAGGAACCTAGGCGTAGTAAACGTGCTAGAACTTCAAAATCTTTTGGCCCAGATTTTCTAACATTTTTGTTAGAAAATGAGCCTTTAACTTTTAAAGAGGCTATGTCCAGTCCTGAAGCTCCTTTATGGAAGGAAGCTATCAATAGTGAAGTTGAATCCATCTTGCAAAATCACACTTGGGAATAGGTAGATTTGCCACCAGGTTGTAAACCTCTTGGGCACAAGTGGATTTTCAAAAGAAAATTGAAAGCGGATGGATCAATAGACAAATACAAGGCTAGACTTGTGGTCAAAGGGTTTAGACAAAAAAAAGGTCTTGATTACTTTGACACATACTCACCGGTTACTAGAATAACATCCATTAGAATGCTGGTTGCCATTGCATCTTTATACAATTTAGAAATTCATCAAATGGATGTGAAAACCGCTTTCTTAAATGGTGAGTTAAATGAAGAAATTTACATGGAACAATCAGAAGGTTTTTCTATTCCAGGAAAAGAAAAGAAAGTGTGTAAATTGGTTAAATCATTATATGGTTTAAAACAAGCGCCAAAGCAATGGCATGAGAAATTTGACAAGGCAATGATGTCAAATGGATTTAAAATTAATGAGTGTAACAAATGTATTTATATTAAAAACACAGACAAAGGTTATGTCATTATGTGTCTTTATGTAGATGATATGCTCATCATAGGTAGTAATAATGATATGATTAAAACTACCAAGAAAATGTTGAATAAACATTTTGACATGAAGAACATGAGCATTGCTGATGTAATTCTTGGTATGAAAATTACCAAAACATCAGAAGGTTATGCTTTGTCACAATCTCATTGCATTGAGAAAATAATTGACAAATTCAGCAAAGATGATGATCATCTTGCTAAAACACCTGTAGATGTAAATTTGTATCTTTCTAAGAATATACAGGAAAGTATTTCTCAAGTAGAGTATGCCCAAGTTATTGGAAGCTTAATGTACTTGATGAACTGCACTCGCCCAGATATAGCTTATGCAGTAAGTAAATTAAGTAGATATACGAGTAATCCGGGAGTAGAACACTGGAAAGCAATTATAAGGGTTCTAAGATATCTCCGATTCACTCGTAACATTGGGCTGAATTTTACTAGATATCCAGCAGTACTTGAAGGATACTGTGATGCAAATTGGATATCGGATACTAGAGACTCAAAGTCCACCAGTAGGTATGTCTTTACTCTTGGTGGGGCGGCTGTATCTTGGAAATCTTCCAAACAAACTTGTATTGCTAGGTCTACTATGGAAAAGAATTCATAGCTTTAGACAAAGCAGGGGAAGAAATAGAATGGCTTCGCCACTTCCTTGAAGATATTTCAATGTAGCCAAAACCGGTGCCTGCTATATACATACATTGCGATAGTCAATCAGTAATAGGTAGAGCACAGAGTCATATGTATAACGGTAAGTCTAGACACATTCGTCGTCGACATAATACCGTAAGACAACTACTCTCTAATGGAATTATTTCCATTGAATATGTAAAGTCTAAAGACAACATAGCGGATCCACTAACCAAAGGGTTAGCAAGAGAGTTAGTTGAGAATTCATCGAGGGGAATGAGACTTAAGCCTATTAAATAAGACTTACCACAACAGCAACCCAACCTAGTTGACTAGAGATCCCAAGATCTAGGTTCAAAGAGACAACCGAGTTATGAATGACTCAGAAGGATCACTGGGGAGTCTAACTCCTACCCATTTCTTTGATGAAATAGTGATGTCTGCAGCGTTTGAGGTTAAGTAAAATTTTAATGATTCTTATATCTAGGTAAACCTAGTGGAATATGGCACGATACTCTTCATAAGAATCACCTATGTGAGTGTGAATCGGGCCGGTTCTATGAGATTTGTGAAGGGCTACAATTCTCTAGAGCACTCCTGAAAGACTAGGTTGTTCAAGGCCAAAATGAACACAATAGTGAGAACTAAACTGTGTCTAGGAATATACTGTGTGAGTTCTATTGTCTTGGTTTACACAAACAGCTGAACAGTTCATGACATCTTGTTCACTGGTTAGCTAGTAAATCCGACAGTGTCTCACAAAGGAAGGTTCAAAGCCAAAAGCTACCTATGCAGAATATTTCCAATTTCTGTACTCTCTGTAATAAATCATGTTGTTGCATTTTCTCTCTGTCAAATTCCATTCATGTAGGGGATTGTTGGAAAAATGGTGTTTTATATGGTTTTTTTTTTTTTTTGAGGGGGACCAACTTTGAGGCCAAATTTGAGTGGGCCCCAAACGTCTTTTGGGGTGGGTTCGAAGAGGTGATGTGTTCCTTGCCGCGTGGAAAGTCACACGGTGAAGACGGAACGTCAAAACCATTTATGAATGAATGGGAAGTTGACGTCGTTTTCGGATTTAACATTAATTTTTTTTAGACAAAGTTCATTTGAATTTTTTCAATAAAAATTATTGTGGGAATTTAATTTAAATATAAATTTATTTTTGGTTTCCTAAAGTGGTTTCCTAAAATTGATTAAACTATTCAAATAGTTTAATAAAAGTATTCCAATAGTTTAGAAACTGTTCCACCAACCAACGGATCCTTTTTCAAATTGTTTGAAAATTTGTTCAAAGCAACGGTCGGATCCAGTTTTCAAACAGCACCTGTTCAAATTCAAATCTGAATCTATTGGATAGATTCACACCTGTTTGGACAAGACTTGTTGTGCCTATAAATACCATCATTCCAGCAGTGTTATAGATCCGAAAATCAGTCTGCAAATCCCATCTTTGCTGTCCAGAGTTTATTTTGTGCATTATTCTTCATCTTAGTTTTAGAATAAAATTCAGAGAGTAAAAACACAAGATTCTAGTTCGCCGTACAAATTTGTTAGGTGTGCTACCACAATTTTGTGAAGATCATTGTATCTTGGGAGATAGACGCCACTCAACCGTAAGTATCGTAGCTGTCACGACCCGAACCCGTCCCTATAGGTTAAGGTCATAACCGGCCAGTAATCGTGTGATTACCTACGACCTCAATTTAAATAAATCAAAACTCATCAGAGATAAAGGGGCCAAACGGAAGCAATTCAAAAACTTTGTCCATAGAGTCGTGCTTAAATGCACACCATAACATTCCAAACATTTATATGTTAATAACTCATATCAAAATATGTACTAACACAAAACACTGTATATACAGGATCATACAGATTTAAGTCAGTCAAACCCAAGTCTTATATACAAAGGTAGATCAACCTATTCGCCAGTATAACAAAACTATAAACAAGATCAAAGGCGAAGACAGTCTCGTGCGTGAGACGTTTGGGGCTGACTCCTCAAAACTTGAACTGTTTCTCACAAGTTCACTGGGGCGGGTTCTAGACCTCCCTTGGCTCACATACATGTACATGAATGAGCGTGAGTGAATGCCCAGTGAATAATATCAATTGAGGAAGATATATATATATATAAGTAATCATTGAAACAGTACAACAAACGGCCTTCGGCCCAATCATTTATATCCATCGGCCTTTGGCCCAATCATCTATATCCATCATTCGTATCCATCGGCCTTCGGCCCAATCATTCATGTCCATCGGCATTCGGTCCAATCATTCGTATCAATCGGCCTTTGGCCCAATTATTTATACCAATCAGCCTTTGGCCCAATTATTTATATCAATCGGCCTTTGGCCCAATTATCTATATCAATCGGCCTTTGGCCCAATTATTTATATCAATCGGCCTTTGGCCTAATTATCTATATCAATCGACCTTTGGCCCAATCATTCGCATCAATCGTTGTCTGCCATTCAAACTACTGAACTTATAAGCTCACATAAGTGTAAACAATTGGACAACAGTATATTTCAAATATCTTGTTAAGATATTACTCACAGTGATCAGCTTGTGGAATTGCCCCGGAGCTTGACCCTACACATTTCACGAACACAAAAGGGTCACCAACAGTTTAATCCATTCATTAATTCACATATTCCTCTTTAGGCTTCATTCTTATCTCTCTAACTCAATTACAATGCTCAATGTATGCCTAAGAGTGCTTAGAAGTGAAAGAGAACGAAAATGTAACACGTAATGCATTTTGATTTTCGAAGAGTCCCCGCCGGCGTGGGCTTCCCCGCTCGAGCGGACCCTTAAGGCCTGCAAAAGTACTGGTTGCATGAAAAATACGCTCGATCGTGCATTCTAGCGCTCGAGCGGAAGGCCTCTCAACATAACTCCCCGCTCGAGCGTGAACTTACTCGCTCGAGCGGACTCTATGTCTGCAAAAAGTACTGGATGCATCATTTTTACGCTCGAGCGCGAAATAGGACACTCGAGCAGAAGTTCATCCTCCATGATCCCCGCTCGAGCGGAAGCGTGAAATTTCCCGCTCGAGCGGACACCATGCCTGCAAGAACAAAATACTGGGAGCTCGAAATCCCCGCTCGAGCGGACATCAAAATTTTGGGTTTTCCAGATTATGTTCTTGAGTTCTAACTCGAATTTCCAGCCACAATACTTGCATGCAATGGCTCCAATTACACATTTACACATGTTAACATGCTACTAATACAAGATTACAACATTAGGAGGCTCAATTTCAAGGATTACATTCTTGCATGTTTCAAATTGATATCAACTTCAACTCTATCATACATATTCATGCATTTCAAGCTCATATCTTCATTAATCATGCATGCATGCCAACCCTTGACTCCATATCTATTACAATTGGTACAAATGGCGCTTATAACTATAAAGCTCAACCAAACTATACTTGCATGTATGATTCAACACCCAATTTTCTCATATTCTACTCCTTACATGCTTGATTATGCAATTTTCATGGCAATTCTATGCATGCATGTGCATATAAACTTCAATTTCATCATACTTGATACCATTCATGTTCTTGATCAGATATTCTCTTTGAATTTACATTATTACATACACAAATTCATGAATTAAGGGTTAATCACTCACCTAAGAGCTTCAATCTCCACCAATTCTTATTAATTCTAGAGTGTAGCTTCCCAATCCACAACCTTGAATCAAAATGCCTAAAGGTGCATCTTCTCTCTCTCAAAGTCGACTCTCTCTCTCTCTCTCTTTATTCTAGAGTGTAGCTTCGACCCAATTGATATATGGAGAGGAATTGAATGTAATAAGGGCCCTTATATGGCCCCACTAGCTCAAAATTATTAATATAAGATAATTGGGCACTAAATCCTCAATTTAATCTGATCCGAAATCAATTTCTAACTAAACTTCACCGCAGGCTCTAAAAATTATGCTAATCACAATGACGTAATCAATTTCGGGTTCCGTGGCCGATAAGGCCCTCAATTTAATTCCCAAAGTAGGTTATTAAAACAGATATTCCTACGGTGAACAGATAGAATTCCAAATTACATATATACACATAATGGCATACGAAATCATATCAAAACATATAATCACATACGTATTAGGGACCAATTAACATAATATAGGACAGGGGTATTATAGTAGCGGGGCGAATCTGTCTTAAGGATAGAGTGTCACACACTCGACTTGGTCTTTGAATTATTTATTCGGTTCTACAAAATAAATACTGTAAGCTTCATTTTATTTTGTTTGAATTGTTTGAATTTATTTTGTTTACACAGAAGATTGTTCCAACAGTGTAATCTTTGTATATATACATAATCTGAGTTCTTTAAAAATTATGTTGATTATGAACAAAGCTATTGCTAAGAAAAAGATTTTGATGAGTGTAGACACCATATTTTTGACCACCTGCAAGACTTTGATGCTTTTATCCTGTGCACTCGATGATGAAGTCGTGTTGAGTGTGATTCGAAGTCTCAACGAAGGAACGTAAGCTCGCGCTCCAAAACCAATCCCAAACCCTTCATATTCATACTATCTTTGCCCCACAAATTCATTGCTGAACATCATGCCACTCTACATTGAGTTTAAACCAGTGGAACAGGGGAAAACTTTGGGCACCAGCCGTAGCCATTGGTAGCCGGCTGGCACTCAATAGCGAGAAACATTGTTCTGGGCAGGAATGGGCCAGCTCTCCATTTTTGAAGATATTTTTTATCTATTTTGCTTGAATTCTATAAAAACGAGATGATACCTCTGTTTTGAGGGCTGAAAATTTTCTAAAGAATTTATACACACAAGAGAGACCTCCTTCTTCCCATACAAGTCATATTTGAGCCAACCTATCTCTCTTGATCAATATCCATACACCATACATCACCTTAGATCATAACCTTAGAACCTTGGTTAAGCTTTGTGAATCATAATTCAACCTTGAGAGTGGGCTTGAACCAAGTTTGTGTTACAAACAAAAGCTTACTTCTTTGAGAGGTATAAGCTTGTCACCTTCTCTTTTACTTCTTGTTCTGTCTATTGCCATCTATTTCTTGTGATTTTATGCTGTCTTGAATCCATTTTAAGTGTTTAAGCTTGGGTTTGGATAGCTACCAAAGGGTAGAAAGAGTTAACACTCTTTCTTGCACCTTCACCTATAGCTCAAACCCTTGCTTTACAACCTTTTCTTTACTTTCCAAATTGATTTTCAGAGTTTAAAAGAGGTCAAAAATCATGTTTTGAGGTTTCAAAGGTGGAGGGGTTAGCCACCCCTCCTTGTTCTTGCTTACTAGTCTTATTTTCTTTGCTTATTGTTTAGCTTTTTGGGCTCTTTTCATGAACTTTGAGCCACTATTTTTCAACTATTATGGGTTGTTTTAGGGCTGTCCTAGGTTATTTAATTAGTTCATGCTTTGATTAGTTTGCTTGTTGTCTCATAAGTTCGCATATATAGCTTGTTATATGTTGTTCTTGGCCTTTTTTTGTTTAATTTCCATGTTAAGAGCCTCATTTTAATAAACTTACCATTCATTTCTTTCATTTGAGAGTTGTTTCAACCAGTTGATGGTTGTTCAAAACATGAGCTAGAGATCTATGCTTAATGGCTTAATCTCCACGGAGGTTCATCGTCAACGGCATGGTCTCTCTTTTATGTTGAGAATCACTTCTCGTTCGACTTGCTTCTGATTTAGTGGACGTAATCACCACCTTGGACAAATGGATTAAAGAATGGCAAAGACTAATGAATTTGGCTTAAAACAAATCAACTAACATAAAGAACATGAGTTATATTGCTTGGGTTCGGCTGAACATTATGCCAAATTCATTGAGTTAAGGGTTGATGTTTTGATGAACCTTGAAGCTTCTCTACCTCCCTCTTTGAGCTCATTTCATGATAAAAGAGAGTGGGGGTCATTGTTCATTGCATTCCTTAATTTTTGTCCAAACTTATGTCCGAAATCATCAAGCAATCAACTTGCTCGTTGATGGTCTTGGTAATGACTTCGTTCTTCTCTTGAGAATTTTCATGTCAAAAAAGAGCAGAGAGGACAAACATGGCCTGGAAAGGCTTTGTCTACACTGTTCTCACCTCAGAGCGCAAAACATTTTTTGACATAAAATTTAGTGCCAACTGGCACTCTTGGGGTCTGGCCGGAGCTCATTTGGAGCCAGTCAGCTCCCAATGATTGGTAAACAAAATGTTTTGTAGAAAACAGAGAGCAGTGGCTGAAGGTAAGGCAAAGCAATCTGGGCACACAGAGCAGTTTTTTGGCATTGTGCATACAATCCTTGTATCTCATGGTTGCTTAGATTAATTTTATTTATTTATTAATTATTATCTTTTTCGTAATTATTGTTGTTGTAATTAATTATTAGCTTTGTTATAATTAATTATTGTTGTAGTTATTAGTATTGTTTACTTAGATTGCTAGTTTATTGCTCATTATCATAATGCCTTTGTTGTAATAAATTAGATAGTTTAGCTATTCATTTATTATTTGTTCCAACCTTGAAATAGGTAGGTAGTTTAGCTCAATTCATTCATTCAAATTTGTAATAATTAGTTTAAATTCAGACATTTGGACATTTGTTCGCACCCTCCTATGTGAGGGCAAGTATGTAATAAGCATGTATGTCTTCTAATCTCCATTTCTTTCTCCCTTTTATTTACCCGCTTATGATGGTAGTATAGAGCATCATGTTTATTTAGCATTCCCATGTTTGCATACACTCGTTTCATGTACATTTGGATTCGACTCATTAGACTAACAAATGTTAATTTCAAATTCATTGCTTGAAGATGTGATTTATCGCATGCCTTGAATTGGATCATATACCGTGCTCATAGCCGAGCCTATTAAAAAAATTACATAAATGTGTGCGTTGCATTAGTCACATTGTATCGTTTAGGAACATGCATATTTTCTAATTATTTTGATTTGTTTGGCTTGCCTTTGAGTACTAGGTGAGCGTTTATTGCTTTAGCATCTTACATTGCGTGTGATCGTTGCCATGTAAAACATACTTTCCATGAGGCTAAATGCTTAAATGATATAACTCTTTTAATGCTGGTGGATGAAGGCTAATTGCGAAAATTGGGACAAAATTGGTTAATGTGCATACAAACTCACATTTTTAAGTGACACGTATTAAAACAATTTTTCAAATAAAACATGAAATCAAAGTGTTCCAACTTTTGCAAATTAGTCTATACTTGTGTGTGTCACATAGTAAAAATAGATAATAAACAAAACAAGAGCATATAATGTAAATAAGAATCATGTCATGATTAGTAGAGGCCGATCTTTGATCGGGCGAGTAGGGTGCTCAATTCATGACCTTTTCCTCCCGTACCTAAGTTCCCGAGCTGAGACAGTTTGGTGATGACGGATAAGTGGCTATTACGACCCAAACTCGCCCCTATGGGTTTAGCACCGTAACCGGCCAGTAATCCGTGATTATCTAAGGCCCGCTAATGAAAACGATGACAAGAATGCAGTATGGATCGGAAGCCAAAATAGTAGTAAAAGATGTCCAATGAGCTGTGACAGTCTGTATGCAAAAAGACTTTTCTGTAACATACTCACATTCATAAGCAAAACATATATACACCATATGTACAACATTCAGGTTAGGGACCAAATCCCTAATTAACACAGTACAGTACAAGTCTTAAACAGTATTATAAAACAGAGACGGAAGGGTGAAACTCAGACACCCTAAAACAACCTGAGCTCGGTCAAACTTGGAACCTCAAGGTGAGGCACAATGGTTGGCTTGACAAAAAGGGAGTTAACCCGACGCTCCTAGCTCCGATCCGGTGCCTGGACACCTACATATATATATATATATATAAACAGTGAGCTAAAGCCCAGTGAATAGCAAATGCGTAAAGAGATTAAGAATGAATGTCATTTCAGTAAACAAACAGTCATAACAGTCACTTAGAAACCGTAGCAGTCCTATGTAGTGCATCCCATAGCAAAATAGTACAGTAGGTCTTAACAGACCGAACAGTCAGCTGATGGCCATCATAACAGTAAACAGTAGTGGTTCCAAACATGGGAACCGACAGAGATCTTTGTGACGAAGCGAATAAAGACAAGAATAAGAAATTGCTATAGATGCCACGAATACAGTTTACAAATAGGACAAACATTCATTCATTAAACAATAACGTTTCAGTAAGCAGAACAGTTGATCATTCAGAAAATATTCATAATTGAACATATCTTTACAACATTGTTACTTACAGAGCACTGGGCTATAAGCAACTAATGAGCGTCCTCGGATGCCAACCCTACACAGTTACAGAACGAACACACGCTAAGTTACACACTTGGGAATCGACAACTTAGTCCTTATCTTGACTCGGTGTGGTTCTATATCAATATCCTCAATAAGATGCCTTAAACAAGACTTAGGAATGCTTAGGATGAAATAAGGATGCAAAGATGCACTTTAAAACACTTTTCAAAATTTTCAGAAAACAGGGGTCTTGCTCGAGCGTGGCTTTCTTCGCTCGAGCGAGCTTGTCAAAACAGTGGGGTCACTCAAGCGTGGACTTCCTCGCTCGAGCAGCCTGTAAAAATACAAAAAGTGCTGGATGTTGAAAATCTCCGCTCGACGCCTGCTCGACGCTCGCTCGAGCATGAGACACAATCCTCGCTCGAGCGTAGGTTCTCTCGCTCAAGCGTGTGTCTACGTGCACCAAAAACTTGAGAGCTTGCAATCTACGCTCGAGCCAGCATCCCTTCGCTCGAGCGGAGCTCTGAACAAAAGATGGTCGCTCGAGCGTGGAAGCCAAAATCTGAAATTTCTATATTTGCCTCCCAAGCTCAAACCAAGCATTCAACACCTCAAAACTCAACCTCTTGGGCCCATTTTCTGGAAAAACACTTTAAGCCCATAATATAACATGTTTTGAAGATCAATTTGTAAAATCAAATCCCAAGGATGAGTCAATTGAACACCCTATTCAGATAAACTTCAAGAACAAAACTCAAACACAACATGCATGATCTCCTTTAAAATCCAACACTTCAAATCAAGATTAAATTGGCAATTTGATGGAAAAACATGATGAATCCATGGATTTCATCCAAAATGTAAACATGCATGTAAGAATTTCCATGAAAACAACCTCAAGACTTCAATATAAGGACATGCATGCATGAATTAGCTCACAATTCAACTCTTACAAATTAATTCTTGACTTTAAACTCTAATTGACCGTGAACCATGCAAGGTACAACTTAAATTCACAATCAAGAAGATGAATCTTTACCTTAGGTCTAGAATTCAAGGTATACAAGCTCAATTATGCAATCTCTCTTCAATTTCTTCTAGTTCCCAAGCTAAATTTGATGAACTCGAGTTTTCTCCTCACTCTCTCTCTCTAACGGTTTTTGGGTCAAAAGATGAAGAAAGAAATGATGCATCAAGGTGTATGTATGATGAGCAACAAATGAGCCCACTCAAGGGCAATATTGAAAATAAAACCAACTAATGTAATTTAGCTTTATTTAATCTAATTTAATCATACCAAATCACATTTCAATTCAATCCACCATAAAATCACATAAATTCTACTTAACACAAAATATCAATCAATTTCAGATTCGGCCGCCGATAAGGCCTTCAATTCGCAATTTGAAATTAAAAACACGAACAGATCAATCTACGACAAACAAATAGAATGCAATTAAGATAACACACTTATGAAATAAATTCAAAATTTCAGTCTGATCAATTACTTATCATGTTCAGTCACAGTTTAGTAGTAATCAGAGGTGAGGGTTGTCACAGTGACCTTTCGCACAAGTCTCGGATTTCCTAAATTTTTCAAAAACATTTAGGTGGTGACTCTGTAATCTAGCAAAACAGTCCATTTTTGACATCTGATTCAAATATCGATTTTTCAAAAAGAATTGTTAGATTTGGGCTCTTTTTGTGTTTTTACTATTTCACATTGTACTTGTGAAATCAGATTTAGAACCATGGGAGACCGAACTGTAGGGCTAGTCGTATCCGAAAGGGGCATGAAAAGCAAGCTACAATGAGCTACTGTTGAATGAAAACTCTTGTTCACTAATAATCAACTTGAATGCGTTGATTAACATGATCACTATTTGATAACAATTGCAAGCATTTTGATGAATCCTACTGTGATAACAACTTGGATAAAGAGTTTTGTATAAAGAATTATGTATAACACAATTTATTTTCTTTCTTTGATTCCAATACAAAGTTTTTAGTTTTGGACTATTACGTGTATGGTAGTATAGGAATCAGACTGGAGTGTTCACCAAAAAAAAAAAAATTAACTAAAACTTGAGACAGTAAACAAAAAGACTTCCAAGCTAAGAAGGACTTTTGAATTAGTGTTTGCTTAGTTGAGAAAGAGGTTGTTATTTAAAAATGTCTCCAAATAGTTCTGAACTGTACCTTTCTATTATAGTTTGCTAATTGGGTTGTCTCATCACTATGTATAGATACATATCTGAGACAAGATCTTGAGAGAGATCCATTTATATAGAAATAGTGATTTAAGAGATATACACGAATAGAAACAGATCTGAGATAGATTTACGCCAAAAAAAAAAAAAACATTTCATCAAATATGAAGCAAACAAGGAAACAATCACTGATTTTTGTGGATATTTCTGTCAACGACACCGTTGTTGTATGGTTTTGCACCGTCCTTATCGCCATCACCATGTGAGTCAATCCTTGTTGTTTCGCCAACGCCATGAATGCACAAGAGTAAGGTTTGGGGTGAGGAACAACCAAGGTTTTGAATGAATGGAGACAAAAAGACAGAATGAGAGAGGGCTGAGATATGAGAGATGAGACAGACGAAGGGTTGTGAAATGAAAGGACTCTCTAGATTATTCTTGAAATAAAAGAAAAATAATAAAGAAGTTGATAATGGTAACATCATCCACCAATATAACCATGCCAGGTGTGGCATCTTATTATTTTATTTATATATTTGGTCGGTCGGTCATTTTGATGGATGCTGTAGACACCCCATTTTTGACCGACCTTAAGACTCAGACGTCACCGATTGAGCACTTGGTGATGTTGCATATCGTGCTTGTTCCGAAGTTTCAGAGTCTCGGCTGCGAGCCTTGCCTCTGGACTTCCAGACTCTTTCATGCTTTGCCTCGGTTTGCGAACCAGGCTCGGTTTTCTTTGTTTCTCTTCTAGAAGGGAGGGAGAGGTCTCGTAGATCATCTCTCAGCGGCCGTAGGCTACGTTTCGTGGTCGTAGGCCATTTTGCCCGTTTGGAGTCCGGTTTCCGATTTTTCGGAGCCGTTGGCCGTGTGCCTCGGTTTGGGACCGCTTAACCACCTCCGTTTGCTCCGGTTTTTGGCGTGCATCTTATTTCCTCCCTTTTGAGGGACACTGTGGTCTGAGAGACCAACTTCGTGGTCGAACACCACTTCTGGTGCCTAACAGTCAGTTTTCGGGGCCTCGAGCTGCGTGCTTCGGCCCCCGAACCTTCATTTCGCATCGGTTTGAGTTCATTTTTTGCAGGGACCTCTGTTTCATTGTTGAGAAGGTCGTAGAAGGGTGGGAGGCCAGTAATTTTTTCAGCAACCAGTTATATTCCTTCATCGCCCTTCGTCGCCCGTTTTTCTCACTTGAAAGCCAATGTTGACCACCCTAAAGCTACTTTTTCTTGCCCTAAACCACATATTTGTGTTGTAGACACTTGGGAGGCCACCAATATCATATGGCCGGCCAGTAATTGTGTGTGACCCTTTTGAACCCCTCCAAAAAATGGCCTTTTCTCTCTCTTGGTTCACTGTTTCCAGTTTTTGACCACATGGCTGTGTTGAGCACACATGGGAGGCCACCAATTTGTGGTGGTTGGCCACTAATACCACTTGACCCTTTTGACCCTTGGCCGGCCGGCCATGGGGAGAGCCGGCCGGCCACCTAAACCTTAGCAAGCTGGCCGGCCATGACCCTCAGGGTTGGTACATTACAAATCTACCCTCCTTTTCCCCCCAGATTTTGTATCCGGGAGGATGCCTTTTTGGGGGGAAACTTGAATTGTTTCCCCCCCCTTTTCCCTCTCTTTTCCACCCTTTTGTCTATATATCCAGCAACCCCAGCCCCCTTCCAAAGGGTTAGAAAATTTTGCCTTAAGCCTCTTGTATTGAAGCTCTCTCTCTACACTCCAACCCTCAAAACCTCTCAAATCCTATACCCATTTCTACACCACCACCTAGCACCACACCACCACTCCATTCCAGCAGCTTGGAAGACCTTTTCAGAGCTTAGGAGGCACCACTTCTCAAGCCAAGAGGCTTCCAAAGCTTGGTCTACAAGGGTCAGCTTCATTTTCCCTCTTTTGTGCTTCATTTTGTTCAATATTCTAGCTCCTTGTACTTACATTTTTGGGCTCCGACCCTAAGTAGAAATAGGCTTATTTTGAGCTATTTTTCATGTTTGATTAAGGGCCTCTCACTGTTTGAGGCTTCCTTTTTGCACTTGCTTCTTTACCTCTCTTGTATGCCTCTTTCTTGCATAGTATTTTAGGCCTATATGTAAACTGTTTTGAGGCATGTTGTAAACTGTAAAGTGGCTTATTTTGAGCCCTTATTCAACATTTTTTAAGGGCTCCTCACTGTTTGAGGCTTCCACATATCACTTTCCTTTGTATCCATCTTTTGCTCCTATTTTTGCATGATTTGTTAGCCCCTTGTGCTTGTATTTTTGGGCTTTGGTCCGAATTGTAAATGGCCTTATTTTGACCCCCTATTCATGTTTCATTAAGGGTCTTTTGCTGTTTGAATTTTCCTTTTTCCTCTTTGTGTTTAAACCTCTTTTTAGGCCTTATTTTGCATAGTATTTTAAGCATGCTTGTGCACTGTTTTGGGTCTGTTCATCAACTATAAAATTCCATATTTTGGGCCCCTCTTCAACATTGTTGAAGGGCTCTTCTGTGTTTGAAGCCAGAAACCATCACTTGCTTCTTTGTCCCTCTTTTGGCCCATTTCTTGCATGAGAGCTTAGCCATACTTATGTTTGTTTTTGTGGCTTGTTGTAAACTGTAAAATACCATATTTTTGGCCCCTCTTCAACCTTGTAGAAGGGCCCTTCTCTGTTTGAGGTCAGCCGCTGCTACTTGCTTCATTATCTCGTTTTTGGGGCCATTTTTGCATGCTAGCTTAGCCCCATTTGTGTTCACTGTTTGGCCTTCCTTAAAACTATAAATATGCTTTTTTTGGGGCTGTCTTGATTCTGTCTTCACACTTCATATTTAAATAATGCATGCATTGCATAGCCATAGGTCATTCTATGCGCCTAATTTCATGTTTCGGGATTCATTTCATGCATCGGATGTCATTTTTCATGTTTCGGGGCTGTTTTGCATCACTATTTGCTGCTGAAATTTGCATGCTAGTATGCCATATTCCATGTTTTGCCATGTCTTGTTAGAGTGGCATTTCGTGCCTTAGAGTCGGTCCTCGGTGCACGCATCTCGAGTTGTCTCATTTTCATCTAATAGCCTCTTATGTGAGTGTGGCTGAGGTCCACTTGTGTTAGTGTAAGTCCATATTGCATTGTGTATGCTATTTTATTCCATAGCGTTGTGTATGCTAGGTTGTATGTTAGCGCATTGTGTATGCCATGTTACCTCGTGCATTGTGTATGCCATTTCATAGCATGTTGCATGTTAGGATGTATCTTAGTTGCATTTCATGCATGTCATGCATATTGCATTGTGTTCGGGATAGGGGTTAGCCTGAGCACGGGAAACGAGGGGCGTTTCGTACTTCGAGTGACGGAACGTGTCTCAATTCCCAATCACTGACACTTCGGATTATCCATGATGGAGTTAGGTTTTAGTTGAGTTTTCATCTGCATTCATTCTATATTGAGTTGTGCAATTCGACTCCTCGACCATCATGCATCGAGATGCGTGATTGGTGGCACGAGGATCGAGGCATTCATATATTTGTGAAAATACATTGCCATGCCCCTTTCCTGCTCTCTGTTGCAGCAAATCAAGAATCAACAGTCTTTCGGGGCTTGGCGTGCTTTCCAAAAACCATTGCAAAACAGAGGCTAATTGGGGCATCACAGTGGATTTCCGCGCAAAGGCAACCCGGATATGCATCAGTTATCATCTAAAGAAGAGCCAAGGCAGTCCCTGGCTTGCATGCCAGTTTATTATTTTCTTAGTTAATTTATTAATTAATTAGGAATTTGTACATATTTTGGACTGTATTATTTATTTGGACTGTACTATTCGGGACTGTATATTATTCTTTCGGACCCTCTGTGCGAGGGCATAATTGTAATAAGTGTGCGTGTGTGTAGACACCCCATTTTTGACCGACCTTAAAACTCAGACGTCACCGATTGAGCGCTTGGTGATGTTGCATATTGTGCTTGTTCAGAAGTTTCAGAGTCCCGGCCGTGAGCCCTGCCTCCGAACTTCCGGGCTTTTCTGCGCCTTGTCTCGGTTTGCGAACCAAGTTCAGTTTTCTCTGTTTCTCTTCCCAGAGGGAAGGAGAGGTCTCATAGACCATCTCTCAGTGGCCGTAGGCTACATTTCGTGGCCATAGGCCATTTTGCCCATTTCGGAGCCCGGTTCCCGGTTTTCGGAGCCGTCAGGCCGAGTGCCTCGGTTCGGGACCGCCTAACTACCTCCGTTTGCTCCGGTTTCTGGCATGCATCTTATTTACTCCCTTTTGAGGGACACTGTGGTCTGAGAGATCCACCTCGTGGTCGAACACCACTCCCGGTGCCTAACAGTCGGTTTTCGGGGCCTCGGACTGCGCGTTTCGGCCCCCGAACCTTCATTTTGCATCGGTTTTCGTTCATTTTTGGCAGGGACCTCTGTTTTATCACCAGGAAGGTCGTAGAAGGGTGGGAGGCCAGTAATTGTTCCAGCAACCAGTTATATTCCATTATCGCCCTCCGACGCCCGTTTTTCTCACTTCAAAGTCAATGTTGACCACCCTAGGGCCACTTTCCTCAACCCTAAACCCCATATTTGTGATGTACACATCTGGGAGGCCACCAATATGTGGTGGCCGGCCAGTAATTCCATTTGACCCTTTTGAACCCCTTTGAAAAGTGGGTTGTTCTCTCTCCTGGTTCACAGTTGCCAATTTTCAACCACAGGGTTTTGTTGAGGACACATGGGAGGCCACCAATATGTGGTGGCCGGCCACTAATTCAACTTGGCCTTTTTGACCCTTGGCCGGCCGGCCATGGGGGGTGGCCGGCCGGCCACCTGCAAGTCCAAAAGTTGGTCGGCCAGCTTCCTTACAGGGAGTACAGTTCAGATACACCCTCCTTTTCTCCCCAGATTCTGCAATCCGGGGGGACTTTTTTTGGAGGGAAACTTGATGCATTTTTCCTCTCTTTTTTTCCCCCTCTTTCTACCTCTCATTTGTCTATATAACCAGCTGCCCAACTCTGGTTTTAGGGTTGGAAAATTGATCCTTGGAGCTTGCATACACACCCCTCCCTTTTCCTCCCATTTCAAGCACCAAAACCATCCAATTCCTACCCCTTTCTATACCACCACCACTCCATTTCCAGCAGCTTGGGGAGTTTTTCAGAGGCTAAGGGTGCTGCCACTTGGTCCAAGAAGCAACCAAAGATTGGTCTACAAGGGTGAGTTGATTTCTCCCTCTTTCTAGCTCATTTTTGCGACATTTCTTAGGCCTTTTGGCTTGCTGTTTTGAGCTCCGGCCATAACTGAAAATGTCATTTTTTTGAGCTCCTTTTCATCTTCCATTAAGGGTCCTTCACTGTTTGGGACCCCCTTGTTGCACTTGCTTCATTACCCTCTTTTATGCCATAATCTTGCATGATTTTTTTGGCCTATGTGTAGTTTGTTTTGAGCTCTAATATAAACTGTGAATAGGCTTATTTTGAGCCCTTCTTAAACATTGAAGAAGGGCTCATCCTTGTTTGGGACCTCCATGTGTCACTTGCTATTAAACCCCTCTTTGGTCCCCATTTTTGCATGATTTATTAGCTTATTGAGATTCTGTTTTTGGACCTTGATCAGAACTGAAAAGGGTCTTATTTTGACCCCCTCTCCATTTTTAATTAGGGTCTTTGGCTTTTTGATGCATATTTTGTATACTTCATGTTATAGCCCTCTTGGTGGCCTCATTTTGCATGAGATCTTTAGCATACTTGTATCTGTTTTTGGGGCTTTATATAAACTGAAAACAGTCATATTTTTAGTCCCTATTCAATGTTGTAGAAGGCCCATTTCCTGTTTGGGGTCAGCATTTATGACTTGCTTCATTACCTTCCTTGCGGAGCCATTTTTTGCATGCTAATTTAGTCCCACTTGTGCTCACTGTTTGGCCATGCCTTAAACTGTAAAAATGCTTGTTTTGGGGCTTCCTTGCTTCTGCCTTTACACTTCATGTACCAATTATGCATGCCTTGTATAGCTGTAGGCCATTCCGTATGCCTAATTTCATGTTTCGGGAGTGATTCCATGCATCGGGTGTCATTTCGCCTTGATTCGGGGCTGTTTTGCACCTCATCTTGCTACTGTTTTTTGCATGTTTACATACCATATTCCATGTCTTTGCCATGTCTCATTAGAGTGGCATTTCGGTGCCTGAAGATCGGTCCTCGGTTTGCGTGCACGCATGCACGTATCCCGAGTTGTCTCATTTTCATCATTATGGCCTCTCATGTGAGTGTGGCTGAGGTCCACTCATGTTAGTGTAAGTCCATATTGTATTGTGTATGCCATTTCATTCCATAGCATTGTGTATGCTAGGTTGTATGTTAGCGCATTGTGTATGCCATGTTACCTCGCGCATCGTGTATGCCATTTCATAGCATTTTGCATGTTAGGATGTATCTTAGTTGCATTTCATGCATATCATGCATATTGCATCGTGTTCGGGATAGGAGTTAGCCCGGGCACAGGAAACGAGGTACGTTCTGTACTCCGAGTGATGAAACGTGTCTCAATTCCCCAATCACCGACACTCCGAATTATCCATGATGGAGTTAGGTTTTGTTGTATTTTCATATGCATTCATTTCATATTGAGTTGTGCAATTCGGCTCCTCGGTCATCATGCACCGATATGCGTGATTGGTGGCACGAGGATCGAGGCATGCATACATTCGTGAAAATACATTGCTATGCCCCTTTCCTGCTTTCTGTTGCAACATAATCAAGAATCAGCAGTCTTCCGAGGCTTAGCGCGCTTTCCAAGAACAATTACAAAACAGAGGCTAATTGGGGCATCCCAGTGGATTTCCGCGCAAAGGCAGCCCAAACATACATCATTCATCAGAATCAAGGCAGTCCCTGGCTTGCATGCCAGTTTATCATTTCCTTAGTTAATTTGTAAATTAATTAGAAATTTGTACACATTTTGGACTGTATTATTTGGACTGTAATATTCTTTTATTCGGGACTGTATATTTATTCGGACCCTCTGTGCGAGGGCAAAATTGTAATAAGTGTGGGTGAGTGGGATGTATGTCTTCCAATCCCACGTCTTTCTTCCCTTTTATTTACCAGCTTACGATGGTTAGATTAGGGCATGTTTCAATTAGCATACAGTATGATAGCATGTTTGCATTCATTCATCTGTCTTGCACGCACCGGGCTCGGCGCATCATACTAACTGCATTTGTATTTCAATTCCAAGTTGAATACATGTTAGCTGTAGCATCATTATATGCCATGTTTAGAATAGCCGAGTCTGCTATAATTTGCATCTTTGCATGTGTTGCATTAGGCAATCCTGTATATTTAGGATCATGCATGATTTCTAATGAGTTTCTGTTTTGGCTTGGAGTACTCGGTGAGTTTTATGCTTTAGCATCCTTGCATGCGTGTGAGTGACTGCCATGAATAGCATGCTTACCATGAGGCTAACTGTTTATGTGATATAACTGCCTTGAATGCCTGTGGGTGGAGGTTGGGTTATTTGGATTGGAACAATTCATCAAGTGTTTTAAGCCCACCCGAGGGTGGCAAAATCTGCATTTTAAGCCTACCTACGGGTAGCAAACCATTTTCAAAAAAACAAACATGAAGTTTTTTGTTCCAATTCAGGTGACCCAGTCTATACTTGTATGCTGTACGCATCACATAGTAACCTAGGCTAATAATCGGAATAAGAACGCACAATGTTTTCAAAATCAGATATCATGGTTAGTAGAGGCCGGTCTTTGGCCGAGCGAGCGGGGGTGCTTACGAGGTGACCTTCCCCAATCGTACCCAAGTTCCCGAGCCGAGGCAACTTTGGTGATGACGGACACGTGGCCTTTGGCACCGAGTTAGGGTTTCCTAAATTTCCCATTAAAAAACATTTAGGTGGCGACTCTGTATTTGGCAAAGCAGTCCATGTTTGGCACTTCTTTTCAAAAAATCTGTTTTCAAAAATGATTTGCCGGATTTGGACTCTTTGGTTCAAGATTTAGAACCGTGACATTTGAGTCCTTGAACTGTAGTGACCCCAATATGAACGGAACAGGACTTAACCCTCCCGGGGCGTTCGGGGACGTCTACAATTTCTGGCGACTCTGCTGGGGATTTAGAGAACTTGACTCGAACTCATGATATCTGGTTTTGACTACATTTGTGTGTTTCTTTGCATTGCATTTGCATTGGTGCGCCTAGGACACCATGTTTGCCATCTGCTATTCCTGAATGGTTTGCCAGAGGCTTATCTTGTCAAGGCATGACCATAAGGCTGACCGGTTGTGGGCTCTGCCAGTATGGGAACACAAACCCCGGTTTTACCGAGGCACCCTTTTCGACCATTCGACCTAGTGCATATTCGGATCCATAGTGACCATTCCAAACTAGGACAGGTTGCTTACCCGTTTATAGGTTGTTTAAAACCGCTGCGTGCGTAGTGAAACCCTAGCTCCTGACAAAATAGGACAGGGAAACCCTACCCCAACATAGGGGTGTTTTGGCTCTCACTTATCTGTTATGTGCTTTTAGAGTGCATCTCTACAGGAATGCATGCATCAGTTTATGAGTTTGGGCATCAGGCCTGCGGGCATCGATCAAGATTTGAGAATCGATTATCTACTGGTATCCGATTGATTTTGGGGCGATGATTCAGGATATTGATCGTGTTTGAGGACATGTGTATTCACCAAATTGGTGTTGTTACCCTGGCCGCAAATTGTGTTGTGTATTTAATTTAAACTGTTATGCTGTCCGTTTATTTGGTTATTTATTTCATTTTCGCTTTATTTATCTTTTTGCTAGGGGGACAGGGTTTTTAGCACAATTGCTTCCGAACCAGTAGATATTCCCCAAGCACTTTGGACACGAGGTCGCCGACTCAATCGATCTGAGGATCTGGTTGACGGACATCCAGTGTTCCACTCCCTACCCCCAGTTGTTAGAAGAAGGCCAAGGAGGCGCAGTGTGTCAGAGCAGGGATTACTGAGACCGGGCTACTTTAGCAGCAAACAGTCAGGTTGGGATTTCTGTTTCCGCCATAGAGATACACTTACCGGTCAGTCAGCTGGACCAACAGAATATGGCCGGGATAGAGGAAATGATGCGTCAAATGCAAGAGAGCATGAGACAGATGCAGGAGGATGCCATCCGCCAAGCGGAATTTTCTAAGCAACAGGCCACAGTCATGGCCCAGCAAGCCGAGCTCATTACTAAGCTGCAGCAGCAGAATGCAGCATCAGCTTCACATTAGGTTCCTCCTCCACCAGGGCCCCCATTACCCGAGCAGGCTCCTACTGTTCAGAATACTCTGCCAAACACCCAGAACACCGTGCCAAATGTCCAGAATATCCAAGAGGACACAAACCTTCCAACGGGGCTAGCTCCACCCCCGCTTCCACCTCAACTGTCCAAGACTCATACACCCAACCACCCAGACTCTCCTTTCGAGTTCGAGATAGATCATACAGCCCTAAAACTAAGCAAGCTTAAGAAGCTTTTCAAGAAATCACAAGGGGTAAAAGCCATCCCAGACATCGAAGATAGGTACACCGATGTAGCCGTAACATTGCCAGACAGATTCAAGATGCCACAAATTGACCACTTCGACGGGTCTGGGGACCCCATGGTTCATCTTCGACTATTCTCAGACATTCTACGGCCAATGGACCTAACCCGACCACAAAAGCTTTCCCTGTTTGGCCGAACTTTGTCGGGTGTGGCAGCCATCTGGTACGCAAAGTTGGAAGACGAGGTCAAAAGAAGTTGGAATGAGATAGCTGAGGCCTTTGTTGCACAGTACTCGTACAATACACAGATCGAGATTACAACCCGTGATCTCGAAACAACGAGGCAGGAACCCAAGGAGACTTTCTCAGACTTCGTAACTCGATGGAGAGCAAAGGCATCAATGATGACCTTGAGGCCTACAGACAAAGATCAAATCAGGATGATTGTGCGCAATCTCCAACCGAAATTGATGCAGAAGATGATCGTACTTCCCTTTCCCACCTTCTCAGATTTACACGAGATGGGGGTACAGATTGAGGATGCCATAAAACAAGGTCTGATCGACCAGGATAAGGAGCAACCCAGAAGGACTTTCAATCAGAATAATAACGCAGTTCGAGTGGCGCAGAATCAAGCGAAGCCAGAGGTGAGCATGGTCACCACCACTCCCCCTCCCCCAAGACCCACGACAGCCACGCCTTTCTCTGGCGCATCTGGAAGCAACACCCAAAACACCAAATATCAACCCAGAGGCCAAAGAACCTTCACCCCCCTATATATGCCCCTGTCCAAAGCTCTGGGGGTATTAATCAGGAAGAAGCATTTGACGCCCCTAGAGCCGAGGCCGCTACCAAATCCACTCCCTCCCTCTCATGACCCAGCAAAATACTGCGCGTATCACCAACAGCACGGTCACGACACTGACCGTTGTTATAGATTGCGTCATGAGATCCAGGATCTTATTGACAAGCAGGTGATCGCGCCTCCCGAAAAACCCAACGTCACGACAAATCCTCTCCCACCACATAACCAAGCCCCTCCTCTCAACAGAATCAACTTCATCCAAACTGGGGTCGTGTCTTACGATCCTAGTATCTATATCACCCCATTCCACCTACCTAAGCCGGAGGTGATCCTTCCTGTCTGCACTGACTTGTGCATGATGGACATCTCCACAACCCAATCTAAGCCAGTGGTGGTGACCACCGAAGATGGGACATGGCAAATTTCAGAGGAAAAGGGAGTTGCTGAGTCTGAGATTGAACAGTCCGGGAATCTTGCTGGAGGAGTTTATGATCCGAGTGAATACATCCAATCGATTGGTCTGAAAGAGTGTGGGGGCCTAAAAAGCAGAATTATGTGTGATTCAGGGGGACAGATTTGAACGGGGAACAGATGATCTAACAGCTGTAGGAGAGGACCTTGCCAACCTCCAGTTCTTCAGTGACCAAGAATCAGGAGATGCCGCAATAAACTGGTTTGACTATGAGGAGTCGGCAGAAGTTACCGGATGGTTAGATGATCAACCAAACATTGTAGAATTTCAACCAGAACAGGGCCCGGCAAGGGCAAGAATATCAGTGGTGGCCGGAAGGGCCGAGAGTCAGAATACGCCGCCGGAGAGCGCTGGCACTAAGAATTTCGCTCAGAATCTACGGATTGTAAATGCAGGGAATATTGACCAACCAGTTGTACTGACGCAGTTGGAACAGCAAAGATTTGAGGATTCCGAGAGAATCAGAAAAGCTAAGGCCCATGTGGGGGTCGAGAGTGCCGTGTGCACAGGAACAGGAAATGCCGAGGGCATGAGGACTGAAGGTGCTGCGGGTACAAGCATACCGGAGCCGAACAGGTGTCTATCGGCTGCTGACGAGATGTGGTGAGAAGACAATGACTTATGTCTTGCCCACACAGATGAGGATTGGGGAAGTAACCAACCAGATGATACCTGGTATATTGACAAGGTCGCTCATATGACAAGAAGTGGGCGATATTTCAAGCCCCAGCACTTAGACTAACCTGAGGCGTCTGGGAAAGACAAAGAAGCTGAGAAACAGAAGGAGAAACAGATTGAAGAATAAGCTGTGCTCAAGCAATTGAAGAAGATACAAGCAGACATCTCCATCTGGGGACTGCTTATGGCGTCGCGAGTACACAGACAGGCTATCCTATCTGCTATGGACAAGGCCAAACTCTCTATAGATACTACACCAGAGCAGCTGGTTGGGCTGGTCTTTCCGGGAGGAGGTTCTCTGGCATTAACCTTTTCAGACAAAGAACTACCACCTGAGGGCACAAATCACAACAAACCTCTCTATGTCTCCGTGGAGTGTAGAGACAAGTGGATACCGGTGGTACTTGTTGATACCGGGTCTGCCATCAATGTTTGCCTAGCCAGAACAGCATATGCAATCGGGTTGAAGCCCGCGAACTTCGTGCCGACTACTCAAGTAATCAGAGCATATGATAATACTAGCAGGGAAGTGATGGGGACTGTCAAAATTCAGACTCAGGTTGGTCCGGGACAACATAACATTGAATTTCATGTCTTGGATGTTTCCGCAACCTTCAATCTACTCTTGGGGTGGCCGTGGTTGCACCAAGTGAAGGCAGTCTCTTCCACTCTACATCAGATGTTGAAGTACCCTTACGGGAAGGTGGTGGCTATTGTCTTCGGGAATTCATCAATCCACCCGCCCCCGGAAGTGTCCACACCAGTCTTGGAAATCGAGCACGGCACGGAGGATGTGTTCTTATCGGGGTTCACTTTGGCTGAGGCCCGGGTGGTGCAAAATATTATGGCTGTGAATGAAGGTGTGTACGTCAGTGCTCAATCCGTCTACCTCATGAACAAGCTACAACACATCCCCGGGATAGGATTAGAAAGAAGCGGCCGGAAAGGTGTTGCAGCGTTGGCCGAAGTGCCACACAACCCTCATACCTTTGGCTTGGGTTATCTGCCCACCAAAGAGGACTGGGTGAGGAAGGGAAAAGAGATGGCTGGAAGAGCTAGAGCAAAGCAGGCTGGGAATCCTTTTGAATTAATGCATAGGCCCATTCAGGGTACCCTGAACGGACGCTTTATCCGGGAGGGAGAGGACTTTTCATTTTGCAGCTTCCCAGAGCCGTGGATAAACGCGGAGAAGAAGCGCGTGCCAAGTTTCGAGATCTTCTTTGACCTGCAACTATCAGGGGATGACGTTGCCACAGAGCAGACAGACCCATCAGATGGGGTTAAGCAATGTAAGGCAGTGGATCCTGAGGGCACAGAATTTGAAATGGGGGTAGCACTGGCATGTCTACTTTCTGATCCTCCGATCGACCATAAGTGCTTGGGGGATAACTTCGCGGTTTCCATGATTGGGGATGAAATGGCTGCGAGCCAACCAGCAGCTATCTTGGATGCATCTATCGCACCCTCTCTCATTTGGCAATACGAGGAGGGATTTTTGTCCAAGAAGACAGGGTCGGGAGAGTGGCGAATCTAATTCCATCGAGTCTTGTGAGTCGGAATCAGATTCCAGCTCGACTGAGTCTGAGTCTGGTACTCCTGGGGATGTTAACCCGGATGCCACAGTCCTGTCTAGGTCGTCTTTTTCCTTTTCATTTGAGTCTGTTGTAAATGAATCGGACGATTTGGATTAACTTAATGAGAATCAAGTAATTGTGGTTTCTGAGTACTTTTCTGTGCCCTTGATTTATTGCATTAATTCAGATTGTCAAAATTTTGAAAACGACGAGGACCAAGTTCCTCCGGTTTTGCAACGATTAATTGAGCAAGAACAGGAAAGATTTGTTAAACCCCTAGTGGACGAAATCACTACTATGAACATTGGTACTGAGGAGGACCCACGGCTGGTCCAGATCGGGTCCACGTTGTCTTCGGAGGAACGCGAGCGCTTAGTCTCTTTATTAAAAGATTTCAAAGATATTTTCGCATGGTTCTACGAAGACATGCCTGGAATCGATCCTGAGATTGTACAGCATCGGATCCCCCTTGACCCCGAGGCCTGACCTGTCAAGCAGAAACTCAGGAGGATCCGCCCGAACTGGGCTCTCAAAATTAAGGAAGAGGTCACCAAGCAAATCGACGCAGCTTCTCTTTGGTATCGAATATCCGACTTGGTTGCCCAACATTGTTCAGTCTTAGAAGAAGGATGGCGGGATCGAGTATGTGTGGATTTGAGGATTTGAGCGAGCTAGTCCGGGCGACTTTCCCTACCGCACATCGATGAGTTGGTGGATTTCACAAATAGACACGCATTGCTTTCATTTATGGATGGCTTCTCGGGTTATAACCGGATAGTAATGGCACGGAAGGCGGAAAAATCGCATTCACCACCGTGGGGAACATCTTGCTATAGAGTCATGCCGTTTGGGTTGAAAAATCTTTGGAGCTACTTATCAGCAGACGCGACCACAATATTACATGATATGATCCACAAAGAGGTTGAGGTGTATGTGGGCGACATGATTGTCAAGTTCAAGGAAAGAGAGGGCCACTACACCTTGCATAAGTTTTTCAAAGGATCGGGAGTTACGGTTGCGGCTAAACCCTCGAAATGTACATTGATTATTCTGGCAGGAAAAATGCTAGGGTTTCTGATTACACAAAGGGGCATCGAGGTCGACCCTTCCAAAATCAAGGCCATCTTAGAAATGCCACCACCAAGGACTGAAAAGGAGGTGCGAGGCTTTCTGGGTAAAGTGCAATTCATAAGACGGTTTATCTCAAAATTAACCTTGACTTGTGAACCACTTTTTGGCCTCCTCAAGAAAGAAAAGAAGTTCCAATGGGACGGCCGATGTCAAGCTGCTTTTGAACAAATTAAAGAATATTTACAGAACTCGCCCGTGTTGTCGCCGCCAGAACTAGGGAAACCGTTGATTTTGTATCTGTCAGTAACTGAAACTACAATGGGCTGCATGCTTGCACAAGAATCAGAAGACAAGGTGGAGAGAGCCATCTACTATCTCAGCAAGAAGATGCTGGAATACGAAACCCGCTACACCCCACTGGAAAAGGCTTGCTTAGCTTTGGTATGGGCTACTAGGAAGCTACGGCACTACCTGTTAGCTCACTCTGTAATGTTGGTTTCACGACTTGATCCCATCAAATATCTTTTCGAGAAACCAGCACTTACAGATAGGCTAGCTCGTTGGTTGTTATTGCTCTCCGAATTTGATTTGAAGTATGTAACGCGCAAGTCGGTCAAATGAAGGGCAGTGGCAGAGTTCTTAGCTGACCATCTAGTGGAAGGGGGTGAAGCAGTCGAGTATTTATTCCCAGATGAAGCCATTTTACACATCGACGATGAAACTTGAACGATGTACTTTGACGGAGCGTCAAATCAATACGAGTATGGGATAGGGGTATTGCTGATAGCACCCGATAATTCCCGTATCCCTCTAGCCTTCAAACTCCGATTCAAAGTCTCGAACAACGAAGCAGAATACGAGGCGTGCATTGCTGGTCTAGAAGCAGCCCTGGAACTAGGGGCAAGACGATTGGACGTCATTGGGGACTCGAACCTTGTTGTGTCTCAAGCTAAAGGAAACTGGAAAGTAAAAGAGGAAAAGATGATGATATATCACGGACCACTTTCTTGATTCCTCGGTTTGAGAAGCTAAGTTTTACTCATCTACTCAGAGAACAACGAGTTCATGATTCTTTAGCAACTCTATCTTCTATGATAGACATCCCGTGTGGAGTCCGAATGCGTCCAGTCATCATCGACTAGAAATTTGCACCTGCCTATGAGTCGATTGCCGCTAAAGATGAAGTTCAGGACGAAAACCCCTGGTATTATGACATTTGGAACTTCTTGGAGAAAGAAGTATACCCGCCAGGGGTAAACGCCAAAGACAAAAGGGCAATCAGGAGAATGGCAGTTCAGTTCATCATGTGCGGGGGTAAACTGTATAAAAGAGGTCATCTGGGAATGCATAAACTGTGCGTTGATGCCGAAGAGTCAAAGCGTCTGATGGAAGCCATCCACGGGGGAGAATGTGGTGCGCACATGAATGGGGTAATGTTGGCACGGAAGATCCTCAGACAAGGTTATTACTGGTCCACCATGGAGGAGGATTGTATTGGTTTCGTCCGGCGATGCCACAAATGTCAGATTCATGCAAATCGCATGAACATTCCGCCGTCAAAGCTGTACAACATGACTTCGCCATGGCCATTTTCAGTTTGGGAAATTGATGTAATCGGAGCTGTTATGCCAAAGGGGTCGAATGGGCATGAGTTCATCTTAGTAGCGATAGATTATTTTACAAAGTGGGTTGAGGCCCAATCTTATGCGGTGTTGAAGGCTTCGCACGTTGCAAAATTTATCAGAAACAACATTATCTGTCGCTACGGGGTCCCAAACAAAATAATTTCAAACAATGGTTCCCACTTCAAGAAGGAGGTGATTGATTTGTTGGAGAAATACAATGTGACTTTTCATAAGTCGTCTACCTATCGGCCGCAAACCAATGGAGCGGTTAAGGCCGCCAACAAGAATATCAAGCACATACTGTAGAAGATGGTGGAAACCTACCGGGACTAGCCAGATAAGCTGCCGTTCGCTCTGTGGGGCTACCGGACTTCAATTAGAACTTTTACTGGGGCGACTCCGTACTCATTGGTTTATGGGATGGAGGCCGTTCTACCTATTGAGATTAAGGTTCTGTCATTACGAGTATTGGCTAAGTGTCAGATAGCCGAAGCGGATTGGCAGCAGAGCAGATTTGAGGAACTCATGCTCTTCAATGAAAGAAGACTGAAAGTGCTGTACCACATTCAAGGCTATCAACGCAGAATTGCCCGGGCTTTTAACAAGAAGGTTAAGTCCAGGAATTTAAAGGAAGGAGATTTGGTACGCAAAGACAACCGAGCTCCCATTCACGACCCAAGGGGCAAGTTCAGACCCAATTGGACTGGTCCCTACATCATCAAGTCAATCTGGTCAGGTGGAGCTGTGGTTCTGATGGATCTAGATGGCTTAGAGTTCTCACAACCGATCAATATGGACAAGTTGAAGAAATATTACCCTTGAGAGGCTCGCTAGGCCGAAAACCTGAAAGGGCGACCTAGGCAAAACTCAGAGCACAAAAAATTTAAAATTATAAAAACTGAGCTCGCAAGGTTGAAAACCCGCAAAGGGCGGCCTTGGCAAAAGTTAGAGCGCAATTCTGAAGCTCAGCCACAACCTTTTCCCCGATCAACTTTGTCCATATTAATCACCTCAGTCATCTTTGTCCATCAGCATTCACCGCGATCTCCGGTACGGTGCTATTCAGACTAGGGGCAACTTTCCGTTGCCACACAGTGCCGCGGTACTATTCAGACTAGGGGCAACTTTCCAGTTGCTAGGATCCGGGGTTGTGCATCTCAGTGATAGATCTCAGGCGTGTCCAGTTCTGATCCATATCGAAAATAGTTTTGAAAAGTTTTAATAAAAGTTGACTTTGTTCAAATTAATCTTTTCACAACTAAGACCATTTTTGAACCAAAGCGGAGAATTTTCAGTACCACAACCTTCAATTTCATTGATTTCAAAACAGAGTTCTCCTGCTCTTGCATACAATTGAAGTCGCTTTTTATTACACTCATAATGAAAACTTGAAAGTACTAATAAAGCAATAAATCTGGGGCATAGTCAAGTCAGGTGTCCCTACGCCCTCTCCCAGAGCTAGTCGAAGCCTCTGATGCCAAGCTGGGCCCGGTCTGTGCCTCCTCATTAAGCCAATCCCAGCACTCGTCAGACAAAGTGCAGTTGAAAGTAGGAGCGGGGGCCAGGAGTTCTCTAGTCCTCCATGTCGTGGCATATCGGGCAAGTTGTGCGCCTCAGACCGGGAAAGCAACCGAATACTCAATCCCCTCTGGTGGGCAAGTCTGATCATGACCAAACTGACGCAAGAACCGGAACGGAAAATAGAATACACGGTGGGTCAGACCAATCAACTGGATCCCGACCAGTCGGGACATGCTATAACCCATTGCTGGGAGATTGAGCCAAGGGCAGCGCTAAGCAATGCGATCTGCAGACAAGTTGTACATCCAGTCGAACCACCACCTTTCATCAGGGGCATCAACTAAGCGTCGCCGAAAAGAAGTAGCCATGAGTGAATATTTGGGCAAGAGTCTACAACCTGCAATTTATCCATCAACCATACCTGGGGAGAGATGAAAAATGAGAGAATAAAGAATAGAGAGATGTACGATGAGAGAAAAGTAAGAAAAGGGTTTTGTGAGAAAAACCGAGCCTGAGGGCCGAGTGATGTGAGCAAATATATATGCGAGATTGGGTGGGAAACATTACCTGTAGCAATAGTGGACTCCCTGCAAATCTAGTCGTCTCCCGGTGATAGAAAGCATCCAAACCCATCAGCGTCTCGGCTAGTGTCATAGCAATACAGCTCTTTCCTTCTCTCAAGTCGTGAGCAACTTCAACTAGACGGATGCTAGATCCACCAAATCCTGAAGTGAGCAGAAAGTGGGATAGCATACACAAGCAAAGGGCGTGTTGTCGAAAGCCTTGCCAATAATGGTTGCCGCGGTCGCCAGCATCAGAAAAGCGATGGATCAAGCCGAGAACGTCCAGTTCCCCGTTGCAGAGCAGAGACCGAGCATCATGCATGGTAAGCCCACACATTTCCCCTAAAGCTTGAGCGTGGCCAAAGCGAAATTGAGGCAGAATTTCTTCACAGCGTTCAAATTCCATCAAAACCTGAAAATCTTTGAAAATTGGACATACCTCTTGCCCGCTGAAGCTGAAAACATGCGTCACTGGGTTCCAAAATCTCGCCGAGGCATGGAGGAAGGGAAAGTGCAGCGGAGTGCGGCTCAGTGGGAATAGTGCATTCAAGCCGAAACCTCGGAAATTCAACTTTTCCGAGCCATCTAGAGAAGAAATCCAAGATGTGAGATTTTCTGTGAGAAATGCCTCCATTTTTTGTGCAAAGCAGTGATGAAATGAATGAGTCCCAAGGTTGGAGCTTTTATAGAGGATGGGACACTATTCAGGGGGACACGTGTCAAAAATTTGACGGCTGTTGAAATAAGTGGCCGGCCGGCCACCTTTTCTAGCTGGCCGGCCACATTTTTCCCCCTTAGATACAAAAAACTGGCCGGCCAGCTCCAAAAAGTGGCCGGCCATGCTCCAATGTATGCCTTTGGTCCTGTTTTGCCCTCCAGAGGAAAGTTCCAGGCCTTTCCAAGCATCGGGTGTATTGAAGGCCTCCATTTCCCTCTGTTTCGGATGCATTCCGTTGCCCAGATCGTCCGAAGTACGCTTTGTTTTGTTTATCAAGTTGTAAACTTTGCTTATCGAGTTGTTGTTTTGTTTATCAAGTTGTAATCTTTGCTTATCGAGTTGTCGTTTTGTTTGTCGAGTTGTAAGTTTTGTCGAGCTGTCGTATTTTGTGTTTTGAGTTGTTACTCTTTGTTTACGCAGTTTTGTTAAGTCTTGTTTATCGAGTCGTTAACATTGTTGTATTTTGCTTATCGAGTTGTAAACTTGCTAAGATTCTGTTATTTCTTAGTGAGTCGAGTTGTTTGATTTGTTGCGTCGGTTCATTACCTGACCCGGTAAATACACAGTGCACATTTCCATTCAATCCCATTTTTGTGCAAAATGATGCGATGCGATGCTAAGAGCATAAAAATACAACACTTTTTCAAAAGCTGTTTCACCCCATCATATTTCCTTTTACAAATAAAGGTACAAGTTTTACAGAAAATAAAACTGCCTAACAATATGCAAAGTGCTACAAACTACTAGCAAAAAGAAAAATAAAGCAGGGAACTACAACATCAATGCTCTCGGGAGCGGGAATAAGAGGCCATTTTCATCCTCTTCTACGGAATAGCCTCTGCACCCCCATCACCGTCTGAGTTAGAGCTGTCATCCTCAGGATCCCCTTCAGCCTCACCAAGATCGAAGTCCTCCTCTCTGTCAGCAGATGTCTCTGACTGACTATCTGCAACATCCTCCTCCTCATCCTCATCGGGCTCCTCCTCTATAATATGTGCCCTACGTCTACGAGACAATCCCTCTCCTCGAGCTCCTCGAGAAGGCCTGGATGGTCCAGCTCCTCGAAAAGGCCCAGATGGCCCAGCTCCTCGAAAAGACCTAGATGGTCCACCCCCCCGAGAAGGCCCAGGTGGCCTGGCCTGTGGCTGAGCATATACTGGAGGCATCTGAAAATGAAAAATGCAGTTTGAATACATTAGCCAAAACATGTATATCAGATACAGATGCAAAAAAAAAAAAGCTACACAAAGTGGATGTACGCAGGAAGAATGCATGAATGTGGTGTGTGTCAGATGCGTTCTAGACAAGTAGCCTATTAATGAAGTAAAATGTCCAAAATCAGCATGTGATCAGAAGATACAATGCTAGAAAACTAAAGGGTACCTGGAAGCCCATGACGAACAACTGCGCCTCTCTCCGCAGGACCATCCCCTCAAGTGAGGCTACCATCTCGAGCACCTGATCCATGTACTCAACAATGGGCTGTGTGTTCAGAAAATTAGAGTTTGGGCTGTGTGTTCTACTCTCAATCAGTGTGTGCTGCATGTTCACCTCAACAATGGGCTGTGTGTTCAGAAAATCAGAGTTTTGGGCTGTGTGTTCTACTCTCAATCAGTGTGTGCTGCGTGTTCACCTCAACAATGGGCTGTGTGTTTAGAAAATTAGAGTTTGGGACTGCGTGTTCTACTCTCAATCAGTGTGTGCTGTGTGTTCACCTCAACAACGAGCTGTGTGTTCGACATTAAAGTGGGGGCTGTGTGTTCATCTCAAATGTTTGGGCTGCGTGTTCAACTTTCAATCAGTGTGTGCTGCGTGTTCACCTCAACAACGAGCTGTGTGTTCGACATTAAGGTATGGGCTGTGTGTTCATCTCAAGTGTTTGGGTTGTGTGTTCAGAAAATTAGTGTTTGGGCTGCGTGTTCAGCTCTCAATCAGTGTGTTCACCTTCAATTGGGCTGTGTGTTCAGAAAATTAGTGTTTGGGCTGCGTGTTTAACTTTCAATCAGTGTGTGCCGTGTGTTCACCTTCAAATTGGGCTGTGTGTTCAGAACATTAGTGTTTGGGCTGCGTGTTCAACTCTCAATCAGTGTGTGCTGTGTGCTCACCTTCAAATTGGGCTGTGTGTTCAGAAAATCAGTGTTTGGGCTACGTGTTCAACTCTCAATCAGTGTGTGTCGTGTGTTCACCTCCTGCATTTCCTTGCTCGTCGTTCTGTGATAAACACGCGTCCTGATTTGCGATTGTTCTGCATTATTGCGTACCTAACTTGCATTCTCACGAACATACTTGCATTGTCATGCACGTTTGTTTGATACTGCCATGCCTCTGCGCTTAAGCTTGCGTTGTCACGTACGTTCCTTTCTCACATTATGATGCATTCACCCGCCGGCACCGCGTGTGTCAAGCTTTCGAAATCACCTCGAATGTATGTTGTTATGTATGATTGTGCTTGTTGAGTTTCTCTCTTTTGCAGGCACGATATTGTATGTACGGTTCATTTGAAGCTGGTGCGACCAGACGAATCGCGCAGGTATCATATCTTCTCCGTGTGAGACGCGAAGAGAATTGAATAATTCTCCGCATTCCTAACTGCATGAAATGTAGTTATTGCTTTGCATCCTTGCTTAAAACTGTGGCATCTATTTGTGAATACTTGCTTCATTACAGCTTGCTGCATTTGCATGATCATTGAGTTACCTCTGGCCTTGCGCATATCCATTTACATTTTGCCCCCTGGCCTGCGAGCACGCCTACGGGCATATCTCTGTTCATCTTGTATGATTGTCTAAGTCTTCGGCCTTGTCAAAAATGGGTCGTCTCTGGGCTTTGACATTCACTCCCGTCACTTGTGACTTCCGAGTTCTGTCAAAGAGGGGCAACTGTAGACACCCCATTTTTGACCGACCTTAAGACTCAGACGTCACCGATTGAGCGCTTGGTGATGTTGCATATTGTGCTCGTTCAGAAGTTTCAGAGTCCCGGCCGTGAGCCCTGCCTTCGAACTTCTGGGATTTTCTGCGCCTTGTCTCGGTTTGCGAACCAAGCTCGGTTTTCTCTGTTTCTCTTCCCAGAGAGCAGGAGAGGTCTCATAGACCATCTCTCAGTGGCCGTAGGCTACATTTCGTGGCCATAGGCCATTTTGCCCATTCGAGTCGGTTCGGTTTTTGCCGTCGGGCCGAGTGCCTCGGTTCGGGACCGCCTACCTACCTCCGTTTCCTCCGGTTTCTGGCATGCATCTTCTTTTCTCCCTTTTGAGGGACACTGTCGCCTGAGAGATCCACCTCGTGGTCGAACACCACTCCCGGTGCCTAACGATCGGTTTTGGGGCCTCGAATGGCGTTTGACCCCGAACCTTTATTTTGCATCGGTTGCGTTCATTTTTGGCGAGGACCTCTGTTTTATCACCGGGAAGGTCGTAAAGGGTGGGAGGCGATTGTTCCAAAGAACTGTTATATTCCATTATCGCCCTCCGACGCCCGTTTTTCTCACTTCAGAGTCAATGTTGACCACCCTAGGGCCACTTTCCTCAACCCTAAACCCCATATTTGTGATGTACACATCTGGGAGGCCACCAATATGTGGTGGCCGGCCAGTAATTCCATTTGACCCTTTTGAACCCCTTTGAAAAGTGGGTTGTTCTCTCTCCTGGTTCACAGTTGCCAATTTTCAATCACAGGGTTTTGTTGAGGACACATGGAAGGCCACCAATATGTGGTGGCCGGCCACTAATTCAACTTGGCCTTTTTGACCCTTGGCCGGCCGGCCATGGGGGGTGGCCGGCCGGCCACCTGCAAGTCCAAAAGTTGGTCGGCCAGCTTCCTTACAAGGAGTACAGTGCAGATACACCCTCCTTTTCCCCCCAGATTCTGCAATCTGGGGGACTTTTTTTGGAGGGAAACTTGATGCATTTTCCCTCTCTTTTTTTCCCCCTCTTTCTACCTCTCATTTGTCTATATAACCAGCTGCCCAACTCTGGTTTTAGGGTTGGAAAATTGATCCTTGGAGCTTGCATACACACCCCTCCCTTTTCCTCCCATTTCAAGCACCAAAACCATCCAATTCCTACCCCTTTCTATACCACCACCACTCCATTTCCAGCAGCTTGGGGAGTTTTTCAGAGGCTAAGGGTGCTGCCACTTGGTCCAAGAAGCAACCAAAGATTGGTCTACAAGGGTGAGTTGATTTCTCCCTCTTTCTAGCTCATTTTTGCAACATTTCTTAGGCCTTTTGGCTTGCTATTTTGAGCTCCGGCCATAACTTAAAATGTCATTTTTTTGAGCTCCTTTTCATCTTCCATTAAGGGTCCTTCACTGTTTGGGACCCCCTTGTTGCACTTGCTTCATTACCCTCCTTTATGCCATAATCTTGCATGATTTTTTTGGCCTATGTGTAGTTTGTTTTGAGCTCTGATGTAAACTATGAATAGCTTATTTTGAGCCCTTCTTCAACATTTAAGAAGGGCTCATCCTTGTTTGGGACCTCCATGTGTCACTTGCTATTAAACCCCTCTTTGGTCCCCATTTTTGCATGATTTATTAGCTTATTGAGATTCTGTTTTTGGACCTTGATCAGAACTGAAAAGGGTCTTATTTTGACCCCCTCTCCATGTTTCATTGAGGGTCTTTGGCTGTTTGATGCATATTTTGTATACTTCATGTTATAGCCCTCTTGGTGGCCTCATTTTGCATGAGATCTTTAGCATACTTGTATCTGTTTTTGGGGCTTTATATAAACTGAAAACAGTCATATTTTTAGTCTCTATTCAATGTTGTAGAAGGCCTCTTTCCTGTTTGGGGCCAGCATTTGTGACTTGCTTTATTACCTCCCTTGCGGAGCCATTTTTTGCATGCTAATTTAGTCCCACTTGTGCTCACTGTTTGGCCAGGCCTTAAACTGTAAAAATTCTTGTTTTGGGGCTTCCTTGCTTCTTCCTTTACACTTCATGTACCAATTATGCATGCCTTGTATAGCTGTAGGCCATTCCGTATGCCTAATTTCATGTTTCGGGAGTGATTCCATGCATCGGGTGTCATTTCGCCTTGATTCGGGGCTGTTTTGCACCTCATCTTGCTACTGTTTTTTGCATGTTTACATACCATATTCCATGTCTTTGCCATGTCTCATTAGAGTGGCATTTCGGTGCCTGAGGATCGGTCCTCGGTTTGCGTGCACGCATGCACGTATCCCGAGTTGTCTCGTTTTCATCATTATGGCCTCTCATGTAAGTGTGGCTGAGGTCCACTCATGTTAGTGTAAGTCCATATTGCATTGTGTATGCCATTTCATTCCATAGCATTGTGTATGCTAGGTTGTATGTTAGCGCATTGTGTATGCCATGTTACCTTGCGCATCGTGTATGCCATTTCATAGCATTTTGCATGTTAGGATGTATCTTAGTTGCATTTCATGCATATCATGCATATTGCATCGTGTTTGGGATAGGAGTTAGCCCGGACACGGGAAACGAGGTACGTTCCGTACTCCGAGTGACGGAACGTGTCTCAATTCCCCAGTCACCGACACTCCGGATTATCCATGATGGAGTTAGGTTTTGTTGTATTTTCATATGCATTCATTTCATATTGAGTTGTGCAATTCGACTCCTCGGCCATCATGCATCGATATGCGTGATTGGTGGCACGAGGATCGGGGCATGCATACATTTGTGAAAATACATTGATATGCCTTTTTCCTGCTCTCTGTTGCAGCATAATCAAGAATCAGTAGTCTTCCGAGGCTTGGCGCGCTTTCTAAGAACAATTGCAAAACAAAGGCTAATTGGGGCATTCCAGTGGATTTCCGCGCAAAGGCAGCCCAAACATACATCATTCATCATAATCAAGGCAGTCCCTGGCTTACATGCCAGTTTATCATTTCCTTAGTTAATTTGTAAATTAATTAGGAATTTGTACACATTTTGGACTGTATTATTTGGACTGTAATATTCTTTTATTCGGGACTGTATATTTATTCGGACCCTCTATGCGAGGGCAAAATTGTAATAAGTGTGGGTGAGTGTGATGTATGTCTTTCAATCCCACGTCTTTCTTCTCTTTTATTTACCAGCTTACGATGGTTAGATTAGGGCATGTTTCAATTAGCATACAGTATGATAGCATGTTTGCATTCATTCATCTGTCTTGCACGCACCGAGCTCGGCGCATCATACTAACTGCATTTGTATTTCAATTCCAAGTTGAATACATGTTAGCTGTAGCATCATCATATGCCATGTTTAGAATAACCGAGTCTGCTATAGTTTGCATCTTTGCATGTGTTGCATTAGGCAATCTTGTATATTTAGGATCATGCATGATTTCTAATGAGTTTCTGTTTTGGCTTGGAGTACTCGGTGAGTTTTATGCTTTAACATCCTTGCATGCGTATGAGTGACTGCCATGAATAGCATGCTTACCATGAGGCTAACTGCTTATGTGATATAACTGTCTTGAATGCCTGTGGGTGGAGGTTGGGTTATTTGGATTGGAACAATTCATCAAGTGTTTTAAGCCCACCCGAGGGTGGCAAAATCTGCATTTTAAGCCTACCTGCAGGTAGCAAACCATTTTCAAAAAAACAAACATGAAGTTTTTTGTTCCAATTCAGGCGACTCGGTCTATACTTGTATGCTGTGTGCATCACATAGAAACCTAGGCTAATAACCGGAATAAGAACGCACAATGTTTTCAAAATCAGATATCATGGTTAGTAGAAGCCGGTCTTTGGCCGAGCGAGCGGGGGTGCTCACGAGGTGACTTTCCCCAATCGTACCCAAGTTCCCGAGTCGAGGCAACTTTGGTGATGACGGACACGTGGCCTTTGGCACCGAGTTAGGGTTTCCTAAATTTCCCATTAAAAAACATTTAGGTGGCAACTCTATATCTGGCAAAGCAGTCCATGTTTGGCACTTCTTTTCAAAAAATCTGTTTTCAAAAACAATTTGCCGGATTTGGACTCTTTGGTTCAAGATTTAGAACCGTAACATTTGAGTCCTTGAACTGTAGTGACCCCAATATGAGCAGGCAGGGACTTAACCCTCCGGCGTTCGGGACGTCTGATGTGTGTGATGTATGTCTTCCAACCCCACGTCTTTCTTCCTTTTATTTACGGCAATTTTATGATGGTTAGATTAGGCATGTTTCAACTAGCATACTGATGATAGCATGTTTGCATTCATTCATCTGCTTTTGCATGCACCGCCAAGATCATACTAACTGCATTTGTATTTCAATTCTAAGTTGAATACGTGTTAGCTGTAGCATTCCATATGCCATGTTTAGAATAGCCGAGCCTGCTATAGTTGCATTTTTGCATATATTGCATTAGGCATTTCTGTATACTTAGGATCATGCATAGATTTCTAATCAGCTTCTGTTTTGGCTTGGAGTACTCGGTGAGTTTTATGCTTTAGCATCCTTGCATGCGTGTGAGTGCTGCCATGAATAGCATGCTTACCATGAGGCTATGTGCTTATGTGATATAACTGCCTGAATACCTGTGGGTGAAGGTTGGGTTATTTGGATTGGAACAATTCATCAAATGTTTGTTTTAAGCCCACTAGATAGTGGCAAAACCATGTTTTTTAAGCCGACATGAGGATGGCAAAATCTGCATTTTAAGCCTACCTGCAGGTAGCACCATCAAACCATTTTTCAAACAAACAAACATAAAATGCTTTGTTTCAATTCAGGCGACTCGGTCTATACTTGTATGATGTGCGCATCACATAGTAAATCTAGGCTAATAACCGGAATAAGAACGCACAATGTTTTCAAAATTAGATATCATAGTTAGTAGAGGCCGGTCTTTGACCGGGCGAGCGGGGGTGCTCACGAAGTGACCTTCCCCAATCGTACCCAAGTTCCCGAGCCGAGGCAACTTTGGTGATGACAAACATGTGGCCTTAGGCAACAAGTCAGGGTTTCCTAAATTTCCCAAAATAAAATATTTAAGTGGCGACTCTGTATCTGGCAAAGCAGTCTATGTTTGGCACTTCTTTCAAAAATCTGTTTTCTCAAAACGATTTGCCGGATTTGGACTCTTTGGTTCAAGACTAAGAACCGTGACAAAAATCGAGTCCGAGCTGTAGCGAGGTCCCCCGCGGGCTTGTTTACAGATGCGCATAAGTTGTAACTAGTACTGACCACTAGTTTGAAATTTATAGGACACCAGAACCATCACCGACCATTTCTTATTTCGAAATTGACCACAGTCGATCAAGTTTGATCAAACCGGACCGGTGGGTCAATTTACACGGTTCCATGAATGGCCCTAATAGTTATATGTACCTTACATATACTCTCCTTAGTTGGTTATAACTCTTATTCCCCCATTATCTCTTGTTCAATTGCAAGCATCAATTTCTTCACATACAACTGCTTCATAGCTGCAACTCAAGTTTGGTTTTCTAATTGATTGTGATTTCTCCAGTCTTACTGATATTATCATTAATGTTCCTAATAATCATATCAATTCGCCACATTTTTGTTTGGTTTTCTTTAATAGAAATTCTAATGAATTGCTATTGAATCTGATATGTTTTATAAAACAAAGTCACATGCACGTTTGATATGTTTTATAAATTTTGATTTCAAAGGTAGAAACTTGCAAAGCTTTTAAATTCTATACAACTTGTTTCTCTTCCCTTTCTCTATCCTTAACTCTCCCTTTCTTAAGGGGCTGCTTTTTTTAGTTGGGTTTTGTTTGGTTCACTGGAGTAAGATGGAATGAAATGAAATAATCAACTTGAATGCATTTATTAACATGATCACTAGTGATCATTTCCATTCCATTGTATTCCAATAAACCAAACAATACCACAATGTTTCAGCTTGCAATTCTAATAATTGAAAAAAGGTTTACCTTATTATCTATAGATGGATCATCAACAAAATGCGTATTAAACCAACTTGATGAATGATGGGACAGACTATGAATTTGAGGATGAACCTCTTGACCAAGGGAATCAATCTTTCCCAATCTTCTCTCAAATAGAAACTACTAAAAAATCACAACGAGACAGCAACTTCACTACAAAAGAAGATAGTATAATCATATTGGCTTGCCTTAATATTAGCCTAGATCCCGTGCATGAAAATGAACAAAAATCAAAGGGATATTGGTTAAGAGTGTGGGAGTACTTCCACTAGTTCAAAAAAAAAAAAATTTTAATCTATTTTTTAGATTGGTGATGCGAAAAAATTGTACAAATTGTATTTCTATTTGAACATTGTTGGCATAAATTAAGAGATCAACCAAAATGGTGAAAGGAATATAACATGAAGGAACAAAAACCAAAAAAGCAACGACTTCTGGCATTTGTTCTCCTTGTACACTAAATTCAATCAATTTAGGAGACAAGGATGCATTACATAATGACTATGTAGACTTGGAAAGACCACCTGATAGGAAGGCTAAAAAAGATCATCTGAATAAAAGGAAGAGCAAATATAGTGGAAATGACGGAGAAGGATCGCCTATTCTGATATTATTAGAAGAGTTAAAGGAAGATAAAAAGAAAATGAATGACAAGAAAATAGAAATGGATGAAAGATTCTATCTTCAAGAGCAAGAAAAGATTAATAATGAAAAAAAGAAGATGTGAATGGAACAATTGAATAAGGAAGAGCAAATAATGTTATTGGATATGAGTGCGATGTCTCCATTGCAAGCAGAATATATTCATCACCACCGAATAGAAATTCTCCAAAAAATGATTTAGTTCTTATGCTTTTGGCTTATTTTATTGTTGGGTTGATTCTCCAAGCATAACTATATTTTTTACTTACTTTATTTTAAAACTATGATGGAATTAATTTTTGAATGCTTGAACTAGGAGTAATTTAAGCGATTGGATTGTCTCCAATTGAACAATCCAGTTCGGCCCATTTATGGCTTATTTCGAGTCTGTCTCGATGATCCGAATCGTTTAATGTGTAAAACTCGTTGAGTATTGTATCTCTACAAAAAATCATGTTGATCACATATTGATAGTCACTTAATCAGTTCACATTTCTATTAACAATTTTTTAAAAATTATATTACCGTTGACAGAAATGTGAATTGATCAAGTAACTATTGATATCTAATCAACGTGATTGTTTGCAGGGATGAAGTACTTGACAAGTTCTACACATTGAACGATTTGGATTATTGATTTGGACACCGTAGTGAGCTCACGGAACAACATGGTCCAATCTAATTAGGACTGGAGACAAACTAAGCATAATTTAATTACTAGGCTGAATGCTTTCTGAGTGCTCCAGTAATGTAAAAGCTTCCCATATGTTGGGCTAGAGTGCTGCTTATTGGGTAGATTTGCTAGTTACAGGACTTATTTGGTCCACATTATGGTTCATTTTGTTCTATTTTATTCTGGCTTCAGTTATCAGAAGTATGGAAATTTAGAAAACTTGCTGCAGAAGAGAGTTGATTTGCAGTTAAAATTTCGTAATGGAGCAAAGATTTTATTTGAAATTTATTTATTTACTGAAAATGTGTAGTCGTATATTATAATTATTAATTATTAGGAAAATTCTACTATACACATTCCTACCATATGCGCCCTTAAGTTTTGCCATTTTTTTCTTTAGTTGTGATCAATTTTTTTCTTTAATTATGACTCATGAGATATTAAGTTATACCTTATGTGTTATTTGGTTATAACTTTTTTTTTTTTTTAGTTATGATTCAGAAAGTATGAAATTATACCATTTTTTTCTTTAATTATAAGGTGTATATGGTACACCTCATTTGAGGATGTATAACATAGTCTTTCCCTTGTTATTAAACCAATTTCTTTTATTTGAGAGCTCATTTTATAATTCACATGCACAATCTTTTAAAAACATAATTAAAGGACACGAACTTATGTACGTATCAGTTTTTTTTTTAATTTTAATAATTGAGTGTTCGGATCAATTTATACGCACTTCAACTAATCTCAGGGAATCAATTCCATCACTTACTTGCAGGGTGCCCCATTTAAAGTAAGGGCAAATGTCGTGTATAGATATGACCTCAAAAACTTATTATTACTAGTGGACATTAATTTTTATACACAATCTTTAATAATACATTTTTAAATATATTAAAAAATATTAAATATATTTTTGAAACATGTTAAAAAATATTATCACAAATGCCACATTGACAACCATGCCAATACTTAGTGCAAATGTGGTATTCTATGAAAAATGTAGTAATATATAACATTTATTATTTTGGAAATTGAATAGTTAAATTGGTTTTTTTTTTTAAGGTCCATAATATTACAATTTTAAGAAATAAAGGACACCACAAACTTTCATACTACCTTAGGTCCCTCAAAAACACGCGCCTCTTCCCTCCAAAATTCTTGGACCAAAATATCCTTTTGTTTTACATTAGTCCAACATCTTTCACTTTTTAAAATTTTTCAAAACTTAAAATTTCAATAGCTTTTGATTTAGATGTCCATTCTTAACAAAAAATTATATTTTTTGAATGCTCTTGTTGAGATCTATCAAACATGATCCATGATAAATATGAAATTCATAAAAAAATAAAAGTAAAAATTGACAAAATTTCACTGATTAGAAATCAACATGAAAGTAAATTTCTCTGACTATATTTGTAGAGAAATTTAAGAGAAAGTCAAATATATTAGAGAAAATCAACATGTAAGTAATTCCTCTAACTACATTTGCAGAGTAATTTTTTTAAAAAAAAAATCAATATGCAAGTCAATTTCTTTGACTACATTTGCAGAGAAATTTTGGAGAAAATCAAATGTGTTGTAAAAAATCAACATATTTGCTGAGAAATTTCAAAGAAAATCAACATGATAAAGAAATTTCAGATATAGATACAATGAAATTTCATATTGTAAGTGTGTGGTAACCAAAAAGATCAACATGACAGAGAAGTTTTAGATATAAGTCCAATGAAATTTCAAAAAAAATTCTCTTCGTGAATAAATTTCTCTAATATGGGTCCAGTGAAATTTTACACAAATTTCTCTATAAAGAAAAATTCAGATTAATTTTACCTGGTATAAATCCAAAGAAATTTTAGCAAGTCCTCCAAATTCTCTGGTATAGGTCCAATGAAATTTCTCTAGTATAGGTCCAAAGAAATTTTACACAAATTTCTCCATGAAGAAAAATTCAAATTCATTTTACCTGGTATAGGTTCAAAGAAATTTCTGGTATAGGTCTAGTAAAATCTCTCAGGTATATAGGTCCAAAGAAATTTTACACAAATTTCTCTATGAAGAAAAATTTAGATTAATTTTACCTGGTATAAGTCCAGAGAAATTTCTGGTATAGATCTAGTGAAATCTCTCTGGTATAGGTTCAAAAAAATTTCAACAAGTCCTCCAAATTCCTCTAAATCCGTGAGTTTATTTTGTCCATGATCACCTACCCCTTATTCTTCTGTAAATAGATTGATGACCCATCTTCATAATAGTGGACGAGGTAAACAGGGTGGATATGGCCGCAAAGACGATAAAGGGAGGTTCGGAACTCACTATCGAATACATAGACAAGGCCAGCAGTAATGAAGCGGTCATCGAAATGAAAGGAAATGGAAGTGGCGGTGGCGGTGGCGGTGGCGGTGGCGGTGGTGATGGCAGTGTCAGAGAATAAGGAGATTGTGGTTTGGATTCTAGGATTTGAGAAGAGAAGATTATAAAGTGGTGGAGAGATCTAAATTTGTAGAGAAAGAAGAGAGAAGATAAATGAAAAGACGATATTGAAGTGGAAACCGACGATGACAATGAAGCGGAAGAAGACGGAGGTGGCGGTGGTGGAAAGTGAGGAGATGGTAGATTTGGATTTTAGGGTTTGGAAAGAGAGAGATTAGAGAGATGGATGACAAAAAGAAGAGAGATCCAAAAATGTAGAGAGAAGAGTCAGAGTAAATTAATAATTTTTTGAATAAAATAAAAATAAAAAATGTAAGGGATCTTATCTAATAATAAAAAAATTGTGAACTTTTTCTACTGTCCATAGTTAGTGACTTTTCTAAAAAGAGGAGAAAGTGTATGATTTAAGCCCACATTAGTTAAAATAATTAAGGGGGAAAAAAAATCTAAAAGGGGTATAAAGTGTATGATTTAAGCCCATATTAGTTAAAACAAGTGAACAATGAGCTCCCAATTTTCCCACTTGTTTACAAATAATTAAAAGGGTACTTACATGTAGGTTCTAATAAATAAATTTATTATCTAATAAGTCATATAAAAAAAAATTATCATAAAAAAAATTACTAATTATAAATTTTAATAACAATTTATAAAAATCATAATAAAAAAAGTCACTAAATTTATCACCCACTCTCTTTTTCAATAGAGTAACAAAATAAAAAAAGTAGCCATCTCATATGGTGTGTAGCAGTTGGTATTTCTATTCGTTTCTTGGTGCTTGGTTGCATTCCTTTCTGGTCTTTTTCTCTACCCTTTTTTTACTTCCTTTTTTTTTTTGGCTTCTTCTTCAACACACACACTCTCTCTCTCTCTCTCTCTCTCTCTCTCTCTCGGCATGTTGATTTTGACTTTTTGACTATTTTTACTTAGAATTAAAAAGTCTCGTTTAAAATAGATTTTTTTGATTATTTTTATTTTTGTGAGAAAAAAATAAAGTGATTATCAATTAATATGATGTTTTGTTTATTGGACTAAAAAACCTATTTTATCTTTTTATAATTAAAATAGTCAAAAAAAAATAAAAAAACCTAATATGTCAAATGAATGCTATATCTATTATATGCCAAACGTGTGGCACTAACACATTCCTTAAAAAGATAATCAAATAGTAATATTAATAATGCTTTCTAATCCAATATCATTGATCCAAATCTAAGTGTACCTAATCAAAACAAAGACTCAACTTCTTTCAAAGCTATCGATGTTCATTGCTTGCCATTTTAAGGTAAACAGTAATTAATTGCTTATTAGATTCTTGTAACTTTAGTTGATGTTGATTACTAAACAGTGATCAAGCACCTTCTACACCTTAATGTGAATTGGAAGCCTATGATGGTGCAAGAGCATCTCCATTAGAAGTGTTAAAATTAGTTTGTATTAACTGATAGAAAGTGACAAAGTTTAGCTTAGGATAATTTAAAAGTTAGTTAAAAGTTAATTTTTAATTTTTAATTTATTTTGAATCATATTACCTTTCACATTTTTTATACACAAAAAAATCAAAAATCAAAAAATCAAAAATCAAAAAATTAATTTTTAACAAACTTTTTAAATCATCCCTCAATTATTGAGTGGGTAGGTGCTCCAATAAAAACTTAAAGTAGATAATATGTGTGTAAAGTAAAAATGGAGTGCACTATGCATGTTATTTAAATAATAAATATATTCTTAATAAAATTTAAGATTTTAAGTTTAAAATTTATTTACAGTATATATAATAATTTTTAATTTTTTAACATATGGAAAATTGTCACGTGACATAAAAGAGAAAAAGATTTTACTAAATCAATTCAGACTTCTACTTAATAATAGTATTATTGATAATTAAGGGAGAAAAAAAATCTACTACCGTGATTGGAGTTGCTTTTGGACCTAATAGTCTCCCTCCCTCTCTCTTTTTCCCTTCATAAAAATTAATCGATATTTGAAATTCGACCCCGTTCCACCCATTCAATCTTCCATGGACGCCCCTCCACCTTCTCCCAAACCCCTCCACTCCCCTACCGTCGCCTCCACCGACGCACCCCCCACCGCCGCCTCCGCCGTCGCCGTCGATTCCAATTCAACGGCCGAAATCCTGCCCCCATCAAAACCCACGGTCAACGGCGGCAAATCCATCACCATCAAAACCAAGAAGAACCAGAAGAAGAAGAAGAAGCTCTATATGGATGGCTCTGAAGCAACATCGTCTTCAACCTCGTCGGTTTGTTCTACCTCGCATTCTATACAGAGAGGGGTACGCGTTGCGACTAAGCAACGAAACCCTAGAGTCTTGATCGCTTCGGCTCGGCAAAAGGAATGCGATGTCGAGGCCTTGGCTCTCCCTCTCGGAATGTCGATTGCTGCTGTTGTTGCTCAGGTACGATCAATTTCATTGCTTGTCATTGTGGAAAACTAAAATCAGATTTTTGGGGAAAAGCCTTTTCCTGGTAAAAAAAAAAAAAATCGGATTTTTTTTCCTCTTTTGAGAGAGATTTAATTCTAGAAGACTTTGGATTGTATGTAGCTGATTTTTGACTGTTTGGGTTTGGTTGGAGCTTTATATTTCTTGATTTTTTTGGGTACAATTTTGAATTTTGTTAATGGTTTTCTTGATTTGTTTGGGTACAATTTTGCATTTTGTTAATGGTTTAGATTGTCAAATAAATTGTTTTTCTATCAAGTTGTTGATATATAACAAGCTAATGATCATGGTTAATAAGTAAAATTAGTGAAGAAACAAATGTTATTAAGGCTTGTGCATCACGGTCCGAGTAGTACGTCTCAGGTGTAAATTGTACGCCTTTTGCGCATCAGCATATCAGGAGTATACATATAGAGAGAGTTTGACTTGAGTTGTTAAACTAGTCTAATGCATGGCTTAAACATTTAATAAATAAATGAAACTACAAAAAAATACAAAGGTCACTGCGAAGTTCGATAATTGAAAATAAAGTATTTTGGTTTCACCTTTGATGAGGGCAAATTTTTTTATCTGTAGTGAAATGTTTGATGCGTAGAGGAAAAAAGTATTTACATGCTTAGGTGATATGGTTGAAATTAACAAATATATTTTTCCCTATTATATTTTCTAATGTTTTATTAAAATCTTGTAGATAATATTTCATTTTTGTGTTTATATTTTGGAATACCACATTAATTTATTTCATTGAGCACCCTTTTCTCAAAGTTTTCTATTTATTTTATGCTATTATGGGTATTTTTTTTTTAAAAGAAAAAATAATGAGAATTCATGCATATAGGTAACATGGATCTATGTTTTAGAAGGGGGTGGATTGGAAAACAAATCTATTGCTGTAGTGGTCCGAAATCTAACTTTAGTCATCCGTCTAATTAATAACCTTGTGAAATTAAAAAATTAAACATTAATAGATTTGTTAGATATTAACATTCTATATGGCCCTGTTTGGCAAGCCGATTTTTGGTTTTTTTTTTTTTTTGACTAAAATCTACAAAAAGACAAAATAGGTTAAAATAACCAATAAAACAACCTATAGTCATTTCACTTTTTCTCTCACAAACATCACATCCAATTACAAAAAAATTTAACCCTCTTCCTAAATACACAAATTTTAGCCTACTAAAATAGACAAAAACTAAAATAACCTACTAAAATAGCCAATTTCCCGAATGAGGCATGGTTTCATTAACAAACATCTGTTGTTCAAGGGTCGTTCTACAATACCAACCTCTTTTTGTGTGTGTACCATATGCAAATTATGATAGTTTTTTATATTGATATTGCAAATGTCATAACTAAATCACTTTCAGTCATAACTGAGAGACACACAATGAGTCATAACCAAATACCATTCGTTAGATTTAGGGTTTCTCCTATAATTTTGTTGTATTTGTAATAAAAATGAAGAGACTCTACATGAATCTTAAGTCTCGTGCATTTGGTTGCCCTGACATGCCACCTCATGCATTCAACCTTCCAACTTGCATTTGCATGGGAGTGAAGGATCAGAGCATGTCCATCACCTTCTGGCATGGGTGAGTCTAATGTCTGAGGCTAAGGCTAAAGATTTTTTTTTTATCCTTGCTCAAAGCAAGCCTTGCGACATTAACTTTTAAAGATCTTGTCAAGCAATTCCCTCATTCACTATCGTGCAACTTTTCAAAGTGACCCTTTTGTTTGATTTTTCTGTTGGAAATTAATTAATATTATGTGAGAACTTGAACTGTGAAAATAATTATAACAATTAGATTTCCAGTCACAGGTGAGTGTGATATGTGAGGGTAAGGCTAAAGGGTTTTTCTTATCCTTGTTCAAAGCAGGCCTCATGACATTAGCTTTAAAGATCATGACAAGAAATTCCTTTTTTTTCACTATCATGAAACTTTCCAGAATGACACGGGGCTACTTGTTCAGTGGTTAAACTCCTCATATCAACCTTGAGGTTGTAGGTGCAAACTTGAGGGCAGCCACTTTGTGCAAATTATGCCAAAGGTTAGGTTTGCACTCAATTCTATTCCTCCCAGACCCCCATCTATTGGGAACTAAACTGGGTGTTTTTTTTTTTATATATACTTGCCAACATCCAATAGAAGCATGGGTGACTTTTGTTGTTTTTTAAGATTAACATTTGTAGCTTTTGGGTAATACATGGATGTGGTGCATATGAATCACAGGTCCTGGAAAGAAAGTATGCTACTAGGGAAACAATGGCTGTTGATCACCTTTCTAAGGTACTTCTCTACTTCTTTTTAGACCAACATGTGTTTTGAAATTATACTCCCACAAATGGATCCACCCAACCATAGATGAAAGTCCTCCATCAATGTGTTATTTCTTGGCATGGCACACCCATTTTCACATATGGTGAAATTTCCCAGTGGGTAATTTTTTTCAACTATGGATCATCCAAATGTTGCTCCACTTGGATTGATAAAACAACTTTCATTATTTCATTTGCACTTTTTTGCCAGCTTTATCTTGCACTCCAAAAGAAATGTGTGCTGATTGTTGTTATTCAATTACTCTCTTGCAGATCTGCTCTTTGGCTGTCAGAGAATCTTTAGCCAATGTAAGCCAGACCTCAACTGTTGACTCATCTTTTGACTGGTTGTCAAGTTAAGTTTTTTCTTGTAGTTGATATTGCTCAACACCACTGAAGATGTTAACCTAGAATTTATGAAGTTATTGTTTTGATTGGATGTGTGGAAACAGGTATTTGGGGACAACAAGTTTGAATTGTTTGTGAGGAACTTTGAGAAATCATTCCGGAGCACCTTGATGACTCTTAGATTAATCAATGAATCTTCTCAATACACTGGAGAACACCCAAGATATTCAAACAAAGAAAATGACTATTTAGATGTGATTCCTCCAATGTCTCTCAACAAAGAACATGGTTTCTCTTGCAGTTCTAGCATAAAAGCTTGTCATTCAGAAGAAGCTGAGGAGCATTTTGGCACTCTTGAAGAGAGAGAACAAAATATGCAAATTGATTCAAAAACTCAGGAGCTGGTTTTGCATGGTGGGGGAATAAACCGACAGTTGTCCTGTGTTTCTTCTTTCACAAATCGTTCTGTAATTAACCAGTCTGTGTTTAGCACCCTTGAAAAATCTGTCATTGAACAAACTCGTTCTAACGACCTCAAGGCATTTGAGATTGGTCTCATCACGAAAAAATTACAACTGAAAGAGAAACAGCTTTCTCTTAACTCTGATTTAAATTTCTTGGAGAGGTGCAAATTATCTATGGGTATTTCAAAGGCATCATTTAAAGCTGAGAAATTCAAAAATGAATTAGAAGAAACAAGACATGCTGCGCTGCTTAAAACGTGCATAGACTGTCTTGTTGCTGGTTTGCTCATCATGTTGGCCTCAGTTGCATATGGAGCTTATGTTTATTCACATAACAGGCTAACTGAAGCTACCGCATCCTGTACACCTTCTGAGGTAAAGACTAAGGGGCTGTATGTATTCTTGTTCTGGATTTCATTGATCAAACTCTTCTCTCAAAGTCTGCAGTTTTACTTTTGATTTGACTTCTTTTAGAAGATGTTCTTATCTGCACACCAACAGTTTTTTTAAGTTAATATACAGCATCATATGTTTTTAGATTAGATTTTCTGACAGTTCAATTAGAAATCTCGCCAGGACCATCAACTAACTGCTGCTTTTGAACCATGCCCACAACAGAGGTAGTCTTCTCTGTAAATCAGGAAGAATTCTTCGAACAGACAGATTGGAGGAATACTTGAGTTGGTCCTTCTATACTTTCTACCACAGGATATCCTATTTTTGAGCTTACAGTTCAATTTGACAATTCACCTGCTTTTCAAGATCCAAAATATTGATGAATCTAATTAAAATATTTTACAGCCAAAATTATGGGGAAAAAATAATAATAATTGAATAAAGGGTAAATTACGCTAATCTCCTCCAAGATTTGGAGAAAATACAGTAAGCCCTACAAGTTTTTGGCATAATTATATCGGGCTCTCTTAATGTTTTAATTCACATAACACTTGGCTAGCTTCCGTTTCATTAGTAATTCGATAGCTATATATGGGTGGAAAAGTGATGTTGTCATCTCTTTTATACTGAAATATATATATATATATATATATAGATTCTACCTTGTTTATCTTTGTGTTTGTACATAACTAAAATGGAGGTCGGTATAATTATGCCAAAACCGTGGGGTTGGTTGTATTTTCTCCAAACCTCGGGAGGTTAGTATAATTTACAGTTGAATAAAATATATAATGAATTGTTACTATCCTTCACCTCGTTTTTATGATTTGATATAATTTTCTTTGTTATTGAAACCTGAAAGTTGGGAGAAAAGAATCAATTTTCAAAAAGGTTGGAGGTGGTTCTTAGTTGCCAAACTTGAGTTTTTGGTTGTTTTTGCTACTATTATCCATCATGCATAATTGATTCTTTTGCTGCTCTACTCCTTTTCTGTATTTAGGTGATAAGTGTTCTTATTAGGATTGGTTCTATTTCAGAGGTCCAAGTCTTGGTGGGGGGTCCCAAACCCCATGGCATCTGTCAATTCAGGACTGCGAATCCTGTGGTGTCAGGTTCAAGTTGTCAGCCGTATGCTATTTGGCATGTTAATGATCTTGGCAATTGTGTATTTACTTCTCCAGCGTTCTGCGATGTCTACACAGACAATGCCGATTACCTTCATTCTCTTGCTAGTATTTGCCTGTGGTTTTGCAGGCAAGCTTTGCATAGACACAATGGGGGGAAGTGGATATCATTGGCTCTTGTATTGGGAAGTTCTATGCTTTTTGCATTTATTTTCAAATGTTTGGACCTCGGCTTTGTTCCTTATTCTTCATGGTCCCATTACCGTGTGTCAAGGGCCAAACAGCAGTACAATAGTTCCTTATTGGATCAGGCGATTTTTGTTCTATGCCACCATGCTTCTGTTTCTACCATTGCTATGTGGTCTTGTGCCTTTTGCAAGTCCTGTGGAGTGGAAAGATCACTTCTCATCAAGGGTGATAGATTTCTTGCAAAGTACCAGTGATTGAAACTGAAGCCGGTGTGGTAAGAAGAGCCTACTGCATTTTACATCAAGTCAAAGGTATTCTCTTCGCTCTCGACTATTAGTAGTTTTTTTTTTTCTGTACTACTACTCAGATGAATGTAGTGTATTTGGCAAACACAAGAACACAGGTGTGTTGACTCAGGCGATTGTTCTAATTTTATTTATCAAGTAATATTATTACCTTTCCTCAATTTGTCTGTTATTTTGGGGTTTTCTTGTTAAGGGGAAATGAAATAGAGCTGGGTTCCGAGTTTGTACTTGATTTGTATTGTAACATTAAGTTATACTATAAGCTGAATACATTGACACAAGTTATGTAACTTCGCACCTTGTACTTTGCACATTACTGTTTTTGTTTTATTTTTAGCAGTGTTGATTCAGTTGAAATGGGAATGGTTGTTGATTCGGTTGAAATGGCAATGGTTTTCACAAGCATATGATTCAGTCCGGCCTGTATTTTAAGTTGGTGGTCATGTGCGGGGTTGTTAGAATTGTATGATTCACAATTTGATTCAATTCCTTGGGATTGCATGGAATGCTTCAGTTCCTCACAAATTGATTCATATGATACTGAAATTTAACCAAAACAATTCAAATCGTGTTGTTGAATTGAAAATTGAGGGAATTGTGCTATTCAAATTGTGATTCACTATTTTGGCATTTGACAACAATAGTTGTGTTGTGCTTCCCCCACAATCCTCTTTTTAGTTGAATTTTATTGATCTATGAGCAACAATTTATTGGTTGTTTAGCCAGGCATTGGTAAATAACAAACATGAAAGAAATTTACCGGAAGATTTGCTGAGAATGTCTACAAATTCCTTGGATTTGTTGAGAAAAAGGGAGAGTAAGATGCGAAAGACTAAATTTAGTAGTTTACACTTGAATCATATTGTTAAAAATTGGCAACTCTATGGGAGGTAAGATTGCATATAAGCTGAACCGAGCTGAATTTTAATATGTTTGGACTTGTTTATTAAGACTTTATTGAACTTGCGTTCGAGTTTAATAAAAATTTAACAAACTGAACTTAAGTCCAATTGGCTTAAGCTTGACTCTGAGTTTGAATTTGTTCATGAGCCTGAACGTGCCAAAAAATTTATAAATTTATACTCAAATATGAGACTAAAATTACAATTAAAATTTTGATTATACAATTATATATATACAATATATATAAACATACTAAAAAAAAAAAAAATCAATTTTTTACCAAAATAATAATATCTACTATCTATAGTTAAATATTATTTACATTTATATTTTTTAAATATATAAATAATATATTTATCTTATTTTTTATACATATTTTTATATTATTTAATATATAAATAATAAATATTAAATGAGTCAACTAACAAATCGGACTTATATGAGTCGAGCTTTAAAATGTTTAAAATTGTTGATTAAAAATTTCACGAACTCAAGCTCGAACTCGAACGCAAAACAATTAATGAATCAAGTTCAAATGAGTTTTTACCGAACCAAACTCTAACCTATTCACAAACGGCTCTGTTCATTTACAACTCTCATGGGAGGATAACATTTGGATCTCCTTAGCTATTGAGTTCATTTAACTCTCTTCTCTTGGCAAGGAACATTAACTCTTCAATTTTCACAGATCACTTTCTATTAGTTAACACATCATTTTTAATTTGAATATATCAATTTTCAAACAAATTTATAATTAAAAATCAGATTCCAAACTATGTTTTAGATCCAAAGTGAATTTTCAAATCATGTAATTTTATTCAAAAGTTAATGTCCAAATAAATAAAGCTCATAACTATTTTCAATACAGATTTTGAAAGACAAATTTCAATTGTTTACATTGTTACATATTTTCCTTATTATCTATGTGCAAATATTTCTGTATTTACACACTCGCTGCATTCAGATCTCATAAAAATCACAAATTGGCCCACTATTTCATCACTATTTTGGATCCGAATCCTTTCTAAAACTTTCTTCATCCAGTAATTGATCCAAAGGACCCAATTCTGGATGAAGAAAATACTGGAGAAGATCATCACTATTTTACCTGACATTGGGTTTCATCGAAAGCGTATGCATTTCTTTCATGTTTTTCCTTTACCAATAATTTTCAAACTGAAGTAAAACAAAACCCTAATAATTTCCTTTCCATGTTCCAAACAGAGCCTAACAACTACACAATGACAGCATACTTTATGCCAACTTTGGCTTAACTTCTCCTGACCTGCACCAATATAACTGACATGATTGCAAATCCAAAGCTTATTCAGAGCATACATATCCAAAATTCCAAAAGCATAATGGGCACAAAATGATACTCAGCATATATATGAGATATATAATCCCCCACAAAGGATCTTAAAATGATTCAATAAACTAATTTTCCCATTCATAATGTTGTAGAACTGAACTCCCAATATTACACAACTAAGGTCTCTTTTTTCTGGGCAAAAAGAAAATTACAGAACGAAGGTATTGCAACGAAAAAAAAAAAATTACTGAGGAAGATTAAACCAAACTAAACTGATAATTCCCAACTACTGATCATGCCAAATAAACAGTTCCCAAAATTGGATGCCTCGGCATTGTATCCTACAAATATCCGATGGTATTAAGACCACTTGATTATTATTCTCTTTATCTATTCTTTCTTCCTCTAATGATTCTAAAAACTACGGGTTTACATTTAGAAGATGAACCAAATCAATAACCTCAGGCTGGGTTCTTCTGAATCCCAAATGAGAAAATTAGTTTTCTCCTCAAGTATAGGATATATGAGCTGCATACAATTGGCCCTCGGCATCGAATCACAGAACTTTATGAGCCTTCCCGTAATATCTGTTTATAAATGGAGACTGCAAAGCCAAATACCAAAAAAAATCAAACAGTGAAAAGGCCAAAAAGAGTAGCTAGTCCAAAGATGTAGCACCGTAAACAAAATTGCCTTCCATCCCTAGAAATGTGTCCCAATAACTACCTGATGCACGAGTGATAGAGACCCGTATACAAATCTTAGAAACAAAAAAAGAGCTTTGCAAACTGATTAGTGGCTGAATTAAATATTTTGAAGATTAAACACTTTAAATCCTAGAACCTGTAGAATAACAGAAAGCTAAAGACTCGCAATCCCCATTCAAATGAAACCTATGTTCAAGGTGCCGTCAAAAATTTCTAGTCCTGCTTAACGTCATAATCCATTAAAAGGCAAAAGCATAAACGTAAGCACTCCATTAGATTCAAGCTAAAAATTATGTCAAACTTTTTATAGGTAAATATTTATTGTATTTTTGGCATTTGGCTACCACATTACAAACAAATGTTTTTACTAAAGCATATAATCAAACAGCTGATAAGCATAAAAATACAATTTGAAAAACAAAAAGGAACAACTATTGAATGTCACAGGTAATGGAGGGTGATTGCAGAGAATTTTTTGCTCTGTTTGGTTCCATTCCAGAATCATAATTCCACCCTCATATTCCAACTCTCTTTTTTATTATAATTTTCAAAATATGATTCCAAATCACATTTCAAAACATGTTTGGTAACCAGAGAGTTATAATTTTTGACTCTACCCGGTTGTCCGTCCAGACATCCTCCCAGACAGTTTTTAAATTTTTGGGTCTACGAATTGAACGGAACAGTTTTTTTTTTTTTTTTTTTTTTTTTTTTTTTTTTTTTTTTTTGCAATTGCAATTGCAATTGCCACCTATTAAAAAAAATTAGGGTCTATTTGGTTTAGTTTTAAAATTATTATTGGAGTGTCGAGTTGTGTTTTGAATTTTGAGTTTTTGAATTATGATTTAAAGAGAGAATTTGTTTGATTATGCGTTTTGAAAATAGTTTGGGATGATTTGTAATTTTTTTTAATTTATTAATTGATTGATGTATAAAATGTGAGAGGAGAGAAAAAGTGATTGATTGATTGATCAATAATAATAATAATAAATAATTAAAAAAAAAAAGAGAGAAAGAAGAGAGGAGTTTTAAAAATAATTTTGAATTATATTTTAAAAATATGTTTGGTTAATATGTTTCATCCAAATCTTGATTTAAAAACAAAGTTGAGTTTTGAAAATAAACCAAACGCTACCTTGTATTTGTTTTTTATATTTTTTAAATATAGAAATTTTTTTTAAAAAGACCAAAATGACAAATTATTTGGCCATTTATTTGAAATTAACAAAAAAACAATTTAAATAAAAATTAATGTCAAAGTAAATTTTAAAAAAAAAAAAACTTTCTTAAACAAAAAATTTTAAAAAATTACAATCAAAAGTAATTTTAAAGCACTAGCTGAACATTTTTTTTTTAACAAAAAATAATATATATTTTGTAATATTTTAAATAAAAAAATATTTTCGAAATTTTTAGAATTTTTTAAATAAAAAATTTATTTTTTCAATAATTATTTTTTTGAATTTAATTTTAAAAAGAATTTGGTTATAAGTTTTAAATAAAATTTTCAATAAAATTTTAAGTTGTGTATTTGGTTATAAATTATAAGTTTTTTAATTAAGTTTTCAAAACTCATAACCAAACAAATTTTCTCTTTTCAAATCATGATTCAACAACTTACAAACTCAAAATCAGCATTTTCAAACCTGGATCAGACCGGCCAGTCGGACCGGGAACCGGGTCTTGTTTTGGTCCGGTCAACCCCCTAAACCCGAAATGGGAGCAAAACCGATGACCCAGACCAAGTCGGGAGGGTCAGCCCGTTTTTTTTTTTTTTTTTTTTTAATTCTTTTCTTTCTTATATATTTATATATACATATATATATATATATATTTCAAAATTTTGACTAAAAATTCTTATTTCAAGAGTCTCATCTCATAAGGAAAAATCTCATTGAAAGCTTGAGAAGATTAAAGATTTTCCAAAGAGAATCTACAAAATTCTTTGTAGGATTCAATCAAATTATTTGAAACATATTGATTGGAGAGAGGGTTGAAAATTTTATTTCCCTCCAAAATTAAATCTAGCATTCAATCAAATTGTTTGGAGGGAATGTTTAAAAAATTTAATTTCTTTAAAATAAGTGACTTTTTTTTATCAATTATGACTTTATTAAATATTATTAATAATTATTTGATTATTTATATATATTTTTATTTATTTATTTATAATTTATAGTAATATTTTTAAATTATATAATATTAATTATGACGTCACAGTTCGATCACTTTGACCCAACGGTTGAACCGGTAACCCGTCCACCTGGTCCCTTTTCCGATTCACTCACCGGTCCGATTTTGAAAACATTGCTCAAATACAACTAAATTCTCAAATCATGCTTCTAAAACTAAACCAAACGCTACCTTTGTTTTCTTTTTTTAGTTTGGGGCTCAAATTGAACATTGGAAACAATAGAAACTATCTGATCCAAAGTATATCTATCTATGAGGATGGTTTTCAAGATGAAGAACATCTGACTTTGATAATTGCACAATATAAGGTACCAACAAGACTATGAGAAAGCTATAAATTAAACAGGAATAGCACTTCTGAGAAATGCTCCACATATCGTGTGAACAGGACAAGACTAATCAAAGTATAGGCATACAAGTAACTATACAAGTACCGTGTTACAGGAACTCAAAACCCACATCTTGTATCTAGATGAGCAATTCATCTAGAACACAAAAATTTGGACCAGGAAATAAACAGCAGCAAGTAATAGTACAAGTAGTGGAAAAAAATAAAGGCTGACAACTTAAAACAGCAAGGAAATTATTACTCCCAGTAACAAGTAGCAACAACACCAATGCAAGGAAAATAATTTTTGCGTCTCCTCAATCTAAAGATAATAACGGATTATGGGAAAAAAAAACCCATATCAAAACAAGAGATTTGGTGCTTCCCATGTCTGGATAGAAAGGAAACAATTGGCAAGTCTCTGGCCACTGCCTAAAACACAGCAATAGAGGGGTTGAAGGGTGCATCATAAGGTTGACTCCTCAAAATCTAAGCCCTGTTTTCAGAGCTACAATTCTTATCTAAGTTCTCAACAAAAAAACTGCTCACCAAAATTCGTACCCCCTATCATATATATCCAAAATTTCTGGGATAAATCACTACAAAATATTGCACATAACCCCACTAAAAGCTAAGATAATTATCTAACACTGCAAGAATAAGAGTTCTCACACAAAAGACCCAACCTTACCTTGTAAGTGTATTAACAATTACATAGCCCTTCCCTGATAGGAAGAACTCACCTTCCCACGCAAGTTGCCATCTTTGCAACATGCACTTCTCAATGCCGATCACACAAAATTCTTTTTGTTTATCCACAGCTTATCATAATCAGGTTTTCCCACTCACGTAACAAGATATCCAAAGTAGGTAGTAGCTCTATTCTTGACTTTCGCACTTGAATTGCATTTTCAACCTTGTCTTCCTCTCAATGAAAAATTTTAGTATCTCATTTTATCCATCTTCCATTTTCAACCTTGTCTTCCTCTCAATGAAAAATTTTAGTATCTCATTTTATCCATCTTCCGTATCACCCCACAACCACTACAAAACTACAAAGATCTAATGCATTCTCTCATGTGGCAGAAAATGAACCAATCATATGTATATACGATTGTAAATGGAGATGAAGTGGTGTGTTCATGGTTAAGGTAGGGCTACTTTTATCATTATGTCGATATGGGTTCTAATTTTAACCCAACTAAGCCAAAGTTGAGTTTTCTTTTCTTTCCAGTCCTTTTGTAGAAGTAATTATTTTTTTCCAAAGCCTTATAGTCAACAAAAGAGGCTTTTCTTGGTAGCAAGTTTTGTCCCAAGAAATTTCACATTTGCGCTATAGATCCACCCTAACAAGGGGTTTTGCATTTGAAGACTTGTGTTTGACAAGTCAACCTCGGAGCTCCTTCCAATCCCTTTACCACTATATTCTGCACAAGGGCAGCATCAGTGTTTTTAAAGGCTCAAGGCGCACCAAGGCGTTGAAGGTATCTTGGGGCCTAAGCGCAAGGCGAGGCGCAGGCTTTATTAAAGCAAGGCACACAATCTTAGTAAAAAATAGATAAATTAACATAGACTAATGATTCATAATGTAATGTGTGATGTCATGAATTAATTATTTGTATTTTTATTTTTTTTTGTTGTAACAGAGACTCAAAACAAAGACAATGACAATTGCAAAAAAAAAAAAAAAGAAACATACACACAAGCATGGAAGAGAAGCCAAAAAGAAAAACAAAGAAGAAGAAGAAAAAGAAGAAAAAGAAGACGTGCTTGCTTATACAAACTGTTGCTATTCTCATTTTTACATTATTGCATGTATGAAGCAAAAAAAGAAAACTGAGAAGCAAGAAAAATAAAATAAATAAAAAAAGACAGGAAAAAAAAAAAAAAAAAAACCAGCCCAATAGCAAATAGCAAAGAAGAACTCTGCACAGCAAGAAGAGAGAGAGAGAGAGAGAGAGAGAGAGAGAGAGAGAGACTCAGTCTAAGAAGCAGGAAAAAAAACAAAGAGCGAAGAAGAAGAAGAAGAAGAGAGAGAGTCAAGACTCCAAGTCAAAGAAACAAAAAAAAAAAAATAGAGCAAAGTCTAAGAAGAACAACAACAACAACAACTCACCTGGTCCTAGACGAACCAAAGGGAAGAGAGAGAGAGAGAGAGAGACATGGCAAGCTTTCGAGCAAATACGAATGGAAATTAGGGCATTTCGATCGATTTGGGGTTGGGTACTCTCGCATATAGCTCAGAGTTGTAATCCTTTGTGATTCGAGCCTTTAAAAGCACGATTTAAGCCATTAGATTCATTCAGAGATCCAAAAACAAAAGTCGCGCCCGGGCGTGTGACTTGCGCCTTTTCTTGCCTCGACAAGTCACGCATAAGGCGCACGCCTCTTTCAAGTTGCCTCGCCTTGAGTACCTGCAGGTGCAACTGTTGCGCCTTGCTGCTCCTTAAGCCTAAGCGCGCCTTTCACAACACTGGGCAGCACTTTGTTGATGTACTGTTTTTTCCCCAATTCAAACGTGGAAACTACCAAATTTCATGTATTTCCTTAGACATAAAGGAGACTTTTGGTTTATGTTCCTAATTGGTTCCGGCTTTTGTCCCCCAATGAAATATTGTTCTGGGCTCATTAATCTCTATTATTTATTTATATCACAACCTACTCTATTGCTGCTTGATATTTGCATCAAATAGAATATTGTTCTCTAAGACCCTAGCAAACAAAAGACCCCAAAACACTCAACTAAAAAGACCACCTTGCTACAGTTATCCATTTATTCTTTCGTAAACTTAAATATTCTAAGTTTACAATCACTTGTTCTTATTAAAATTAGTTATATATTTTTATACATGTACACACGTACATATGTGTTTACAATTTCCACAAAGGTGCCTAATAAAATAATAAATTAGCCAATGTTTAAACTATCCAAGTAACGCTACAATTTACAGGTAAAGCAACTTGTATATTGACCATGAAACAAAACGGTTTGGTTGCTTCAATAGAAATAATTGCTACAATAATTCCAAACAACAAAAAAGAGAATAGTTTTGTCTAACCTAAGAGATTTTATTGTGATTTTTATAGCATTGATTATCTCTATTCGGTTATCCTGATTCTTGGTAATAAAATTGATATTTTCCTTTAGCATATCGTAATTGAAGAAAGCATTAGCCATCAAGAAAAGGATTACATAATAATTGTTTTTTTCATGGAAAACTAAACAAGAAGTTAGTTCTTTCTATATTTTTTTTTTGGGTTCAAGTTGAGGCTTTGCATATGTTTGTGTGCAGTAGTGGTACTCTGTTTACTGAAATGCGCTATGATATCAACTACAAAAACTCCCAATAACTTGCTCTTCATAAAACCAATACTTTTTTTTTTTTTGCTAAGCACTTAGGCTCATATGAAATAATACTCCTCAATAAATGGACACTCCTAAAAGCCTCTCCATGATAAATTATAATAGTTAAGTAGTAAATAACTACTACAACACCTTAACTATCATCTAAAATTCCAAGCCTAGTGATTGTGTAGCACCACTTTGTGGTGTGAGGTTGTGGGTTTGTAGTTGCTCATTTCTTCTCAAGTTTGGGCTAGTAGTGGTTGTTGGGCTTGGTGATTGTGTTGGCATTCTAGCTCTTGTTGGGCTAGTAGTCAATTTGATGTAATACTTCTTATATTTGTAATTAATTACTCTCATAACGATTGACCAAAAAAACCAAAAAGAGAAGTTGCATACCATTCAGGCAGATCTGGACTTGATCATATAACAATATATCAAACAACACAACATGGATTAATCATAGATACATGGATCAAAACAAATTGAATATGAAAGATTAAGCATGATATAGAAGGGTTGATAAAGATTTTACCTTGACATTGGAGACATCAGGAGTGTCAGGCGTTGGCATGGGATAGAACTTGTAAAACATCATACTCTGGAATGCAGCCTTTGTGTCCTCACTCATTTCTTCTAATGCTTTCTTCCGTGCTTCCCTTGCCTATAAGAGAGAATTGCAACACTAAATCATACGAAGATTGGATGATTTTATTAAAAATCATTTGTCACAAACAGAGTTTCAAATGAAATACCTCACGATTAGCTCGTCTCCCTTCACGAACCTTCTCCTTCACAAAATCCTGAGAAGGAAAAATATTTGAAAAATAATTATAAAACTCAGATAATGGTTTCCTAACATGGAAAGTATAAGTTGGTAGGAGTAAAGTTCACCTTAAAAGCATCCTTCTGATCTTCAGACAACTCTTCCTCCTCAATGAGCTTATCAGTAAATTCCTAGACATTGACAGCTTTCAATTTAGTACAAGAGATGAACTCATTTTCATTGTGGATATATTACATTTAGTACATATGCTAACATATCATTAAACACAGAGAGGACATATGTCAGCCTTCTAATGATCACAAAAATAGCAAGTTTAAATAATTTTATCGCAAAAACAAGAAATCAGCTCCACCATTGGTGGTTAAGGGAAAAAGCAGAACAATGGGAATCTGATACTTGATAACCATAGCAAACTATGCAAAATGGCACTTGCAGATAGTCAACCATGTTGATAGCTCGCCATATATTAAGAACCAAGTTCAGTACAAGTTGCCAGCCAGTTATTGTCATTTCAATTTTGAAGACTCGAATAAGGCACATTAAAATGTCATGCTTACCTCTAGTTCATCAAGCTCCCAATCAAACTCACAGAATACCTAAAGAAAATAAAAGCAAAATATAAATTTGATTATACAAATTGTATGAAAACAACCGATTAGTCAACCCCATTTGAAGAGTTACACATTTGCAATATTGTAAGATGTAGAATTCATACCAAATCATCAAACCAACTATTAATTGTTGGCTGCAATAATCTTATTTATCATTACATAATCTAAAGCCATGTCCACTATCAAAATAAGCCATCAGTTCACCTCACAGTCAACAAAAATCTTACCGGCTTTTCTTCAGCTGGAAATATGATTTGCACAATGGTGCTCTGTTCAAGTTCATCTTCCTTAAGGGGCTGATAGAAATCTGTGAAAGGGAGAATGTCATCAGAAAAGATTCTGTAATGTAGCCACAAGTAACATGAAGATAGTTAAAAAGAAAATTTAAGAATGAAAACAATGACATCAGAATGTTTGAAGAACATGCAAATGAAGCAGACGCCCATGAAGTAAAATTACAGTTCACAATATTCAGATTAAAACAAAATATATTGGAAAAGAGCATTAAATGCTCAATTGTGTATTAATATTTGGTATTAGATACACATCACGTCTCACAAGCATAAGACAACACCTTACAACAATAAATAACCAATATAATGATTTATTTTATCTAGAGGTAGAGGATGGAGCGACAACTCTTCGAAACTTGACTACTTGAGAAAGTTTTCAACTCAATCACCAACATAATAATGCCTCAAAAGATTTTCAGTAGCCTTACTCTACCCATATACATAATTACTATAGATGCTAGAGTACATACATATTAGGTTTAAATCACAAAATTTCATTAGATTTTTTAATTTTCTTTTTATACTGTACTATGTGTTTTGAAAGCTAATAGAAAAATAATGGTAGTGTTTGGTGAAGTTTAAAACTATGATTTGAAAATAGAGTTGTATTTTAAGTTTGTAAATTTTGGAATTATGATTTCAAAAGAGAGAATTTGTTTGGTTATGAATTTTGAAAAGAGTTTTGAATTGAGTTTTGAATTTTTGACATGACAATATGAAATGAGAAAATTTGCTTGGTTATGAATTTTGAAAAGAATTTTGAATTGAGTTTTGAATTTTTGATGTGACATATGAAACGAGAAAATTTGTTTAGTTATTAATTTTGAAAAGAGTTTTCAAAACTTAATTGAAAAACGTATAACTCATAACCAAACACATAACTCAAAACTCCATTGAAAATTCTATTCAAAACATATAACCAAATTCTCTTTAAAATTCAATTCAAAAAAATAATGTCATTTTGATCTAAAAAATAATTTCTATATTTAAAAAATATCAAAAACAAATATAATTTGAAATTGCAAAAAAAAAAAAAGTACTGTTCTGATCAATCAGCCGAACGTCCGGGAGGAGGACCGGGTAAACTCAAAATTCAAAAAATTCTCTACTCTCCAAACATGATCTAAAATGAGTTTTGGAATGTGACATTGAAATCAATTTTTGAAAACTTAAACCAAATAAAGTATTGAAATATGCATTGGAATCATATTTCTAGAGCTCCTCCAAACACAACCAATGAATTTATAAATGCATTTCCCTGCAATCACATAAAATAAAAAACAACATGAAGATTGACCTTTTAAAACCACCCCCCCAAAAAAAATTAACAATAAATCAAAAAAATGATAAAAGATAAGTTCTTCACTCCATCTCTATTTATTTCAATAGTAATGGTTATCAAATGCTATTATATAAAACAAAAATGCTACCACACCCATGTGAGTGTCTGGTAATTTTTTTTGGAAGATTCCTTGGTGTCTCTAGCATGGCTCTATGTAAAACTTAAAAAACGATTTAAAAGGCATACAAAGACAACGAATGAAAAACTGGAAATAGCATAACAATGACAAATACCTCAAAAACAACTCAAAATCTAAAAAACAAAAGGCAATTTGTCAACAACTACTAGATCAATGTGCATATCTTAAGCCTAGAAATCAATATTCCCCACATATGGTAAAACAAAAAATAGAAGGGGGTTTCCCGTAACAAAATTTCAAGAACTTCATATAACTCCAACTATAACTTAGAATTATATGGTTTTAGCAACAAAATTCATATTTCAGTATTCAAAGATGGTACAGAAAAATAAAACTCATTAAAGAGAGATCTCCAGCCTGTAGCAAAAATAAATTGAATCCTCAAACCTCGTTTGATGCTTCTCTTCAATTCATTTATGTGAAAAGAGAACAATATATATAGGATAGAATTGTCTTCTCAAAGGCATAGGAGCAAGGATGATGGACCATTGAGATAAGACTTGAAAAATCAAAAATTCTTTAACCAGTCAGAAAACCATACACAAGTTACAATCCGATGACTGCACCCAAAAATTCATATTTCAACCTTTAAAAATAGTATACAGAAAGCTTCATTAAAAAAGTAAAGAGAAAATAGAAGGGGAAAATTACATAAACAAAACAAAACAAATGAGGCAGAGTAAAGGGAGCAAAGGATCAAATTCTCAAACCCAAAAACATTTTATCCAGCGTAACTTTTCTTCTTTTTTTATTTTATGTGAAATAATGCAAAACTGGCTTAGAATTAAGTCAGTTGACTTCTCTCAGGCACAGGATAAAGATCCAGAGAGAGAATGAGAAATGAAGAACCCTAACTCTTTTTACGTGTACAATAAAAAAAAAAAAAAGAAGCAAAGTATGGCATATTAACCAATAGTATATGGCTCTATATGAATCGACAGCAAAGGCATTGGATACTCTGAGATATGGATGGCTTGGTTGAAACTTGAAACAGCAACATAACACATACCGAAACAATTGCTTGGACATGAGTTTTAAAAACTCATGAGGTGTGACACAACCCTTCATCAGAATCAAGTGCCGAAAATATAATCATCTATTCTTTGATCTAAAAGACAAATGTGTGAAGCAAATCTACCATAAACTGAGAACTTACAAGGTAAGCAGTACTCAAATTTCTTAACACGCTCCAACTTCAAATGTCTTAAACCAGCCCTGCAACAAACAATTTCATAGACATGAATAACCATAACAGTTGTCCCCTTTTTTTTCCCAGCACAAATGAATTACACCCCAATCTGTTGAAGGGACGGAGAAAATCGGTGAAACAAATAATATTGGCCATAAATGGACGTCAGATAAGCATAAATATGTATAGAAATTCAAGACAATGCATAGAAATGTCTTGGAGCAGACACTAGGTTTCACATCCACAAACTATCAAGGGAAATATGCCTTGAAAGGCACATATATATGATATGACATGTGAAAAGTAAGTATTTGATGCACAAAAAGACTACAAAAACCAAAGGGGCTAACAAGTTACAAATAAGGAAGGCCAAACTTGTCATGGCAAAGGGTCATCTTAAGGATAATTTCTCCATGAACTCCTCTTCTACGTCCTTTTCTTTGTTTCTTTCTCACTCTCAACAACAAATATAAGGGGGTAAATTAAGTTTATACCAAGTCCACCCCTTCCATCATGTTGTATTGACAAGTCCAATGTTGGGTAATGGTCGATTCTCCACAATACACATAAATGTCTATCCTTTCTTCACAAGATCATAGCACTAATTACATAATTAGTTCTCCGCCACATTATATCTTTCACAAATCTCAACCACTAAACAACAAATATCACCTCTCTCTGCAATTTTCTAGGCTCGAGATATTCTCAATAGTTTAAACAGAAGTTAAGCAATGATCTCATTTTAAATCCTCTAAAAAATCGAGAGAGAAAAGGAAAAGATTAAAAAGAAAAGAAAAGAAAAAACATTCGTCTAAGCAATAGTTGTAATTGTATGAGTACCATTGCCTAAGTGAATTATTTCTACCATTTTTTACACAATTCCAGCCCTCCCATTAAACACATTATTTGCAACCTGGAGAAATCCTTTCTAGATGTCATTCAGAGCTTCTATTCTTAATTGTTAGCACTGAAAATGTGAAGGATATCAGAAGCGATAGAGCCCATTCCTGTAAAAATGTTCTTGGCCAGCATCTCATTTCCCTACCTTCTGTCTTGGAGAGGTAGGGGGGACATTAATCCACCACACCAAGTTTAAGTGACAACCAGACACCATGTTGACCCATAAGATCAATAGTTGAAACTATTCATCCATACTGGAAACAAAGGTAAAGAAACAAAATTTTGAAAAAAGGAACCCTCTGTTTATTACGCAAATTTCTACGAGCATTACCCTTTTTTGATAGGTAAGTAAAGGAGACTTGAACTTAAGTCTCTTAATTAAAGGAATGCAACCTAAGCCATTGGTGTGTGTCCCATGGGGGACAGATTTCCACTAGCATTCAAAACAGCGCTTCAACCAAATCAAATTTGAAGTATAAAGCAAGTAAATGAACATATAACGTAACAAACCACACTATATCGAACCCATTTAAAAAACAACTGAATTTGCAAAAAGATCATCCATGATTTGGTTGGCTGGTTAAAATTGCGTAACTCAACCCAATACACAACTAATTCAATTTTCAAATCTATGATCAAAGTAAGTCAATCCAAGCTAGAGAGGGTGATACCAATTCTAGATTTTATCATAGAGTTGTGTCAGGGAAGCGGAAGAAGAGTTTTATTAAAAATTTGGAAGTGGCTCCAGGTGAAGTTATATGTAAGGAAGAGCTTATTGTCAAGGAAATTTTTAATTTTTATTCAAATCTATATTCTGATGGGGGTGTGGATCGTCCAGGGATTGAAGGCATTAATTGGGTCCCAATGGATTTAGCGACTGCTAGTTGGCTAGAAAGACCCTTCGACGAAGATGAGGTGAGACAGGTTGTATTTGAGTGCGACAGAGATAAGGCTCCAGGCCTAGATGGTTTTTCAATGGCAGTATGTCAAGATTGTTGGGAAATTGTAAAAAAGAATCTTATGAGGGTATTTACTGAGTTCTTTAAGAGTGGGTAGGTTAATTTGTGCACCAATGCATCCTTCATTTGTCTAATTCCCAAGAATGAGAAGTCAATTAAGATTGAGGATTTTAGACCCATTAACTTGGTCACATCTCTTTATAAGATTTTAGCTAAAGTGCTTTCTAAGAGACTAAGAGTTGTCTTGGGGGGAACTATTTCTTCGGCACAAGGTGCATTCATGCAGGGTCAATAGATTTTGGATGTAGTCTTAGTGGCTAACCAGGTTGTGGAAGAATATAGGGGATTACGTAAAGAGGGTATTGTATTTAAGGTAAATTTTGAGAAGGCATATGACCATGTTGATTGGGACTTTGTGGATTTTGTTTTGGACAGGAAGGGGTTTGGCATTAGATGGAGGAAGTGGACTTGGGGGTGCTTGTCGTCATGCAACATGGCAATCATTGTGAATAGCAAGGCAGGGAATTTTTTCCAAGCATCCAGGGGTCTAAGACAGGGTGATCCTTTATCACCATTTTTGTTTATTTTAGTTGCTGAACACAGGTAGGATTATTGATTTAGCTAAGGATAAGGGTGTCATTGAGGGGTTTGTGGTGGGAAGGGATAGGATAGGTCAGTGTTATCAGAGGCTCGCCTAAGCGCTAAACAAAGCAAAGCAAGCCTGTAGCGCTTCACGCACACTGAGGCGAGGCGAAATGGTGAGGCAATGGAGAAGCGCATGAAGCGAGGCTTGGGTGATGAAGCGAGAGGCAAAACAAAGTGACGCTTCACCAGATTTTTTCCTGATTTCAATTCGAATCATCTGAGCCCTTCATCTGGATGACTTTTGTGCAATTTACCAACACGTGTTGCACTTTATAATTGCTTTCTACTAAATAAGAAGTCGAAACCCTAAGTCGACTTCGTTCGTCGACATTGAAAGGCATACCTGAAGTCGACTTCACCTGGGTCTTTGTTCTTCGACATTGAAAGGCATATCCGAGGTGAGTTCCTTCTTCTTCATTTCTCCTTTCTTCCCTTTGACTTCACCTGGGTCTTCTGTTCTTCGACTTGAAGAACACTGTCGGACCCCCCCCTTTCTTTCCCTCTATTCTTCCTTTGTTCATTTTTTTCTTCAACTTGAAGAACACTGTCGGACCCCCCCCTTTTTTCCTGGTTATTTTAATTCAATTAATTATTTTTCTGTGTTATTTTTTTTTCCATCAGAATTTTTTTTCAATTAATTTGTTTAATTATTTTTTTGTGTTATTTTACAATTATTTTGCTATGTTAATTGTGTAATTATTTTGTTAAAAAAATTTCAATTAATTTTGCTAAAAAATTTCAATTATTTTGCTGAAATTTTAATTATTTTGCTTAAAAAATTTCAATTAATTTTGCTGAAAATTTTTAATTATTTTGCTGAAATTTTAATTATTTTGCTAAAAAAAATTTCAATTCATTTTGCTGAAAAATTTCAACTATTTTGCTGAAATTTTAAATATTTTGCTGAAAAAATTTCAATTAATTTTGCTAAAAAATTTCAATTATTTTGCTGCTAAAAATATGTTCTTTAATTTCTTTATGCTGAAACATTGAATTGCTTGTTTGATAGAATTAATGTCGAAGTCGAGTGAAAATAAAAAAGATCCGACATGGCAATATGCACGGATGGTAAATCCCCAAAACCTTTCAAAGTTCATTTGTAACTTTTGCGACAAATAAATGAATGGCGGTGTTTACCAAGCCAAGCAACATCTTGCTGGTGGTTATAAAAATATTGTTGCTTGTAAAAATGTCCATCGCATGTCAAAGATGAGATTAAAGACTATATGTCTCAAAAAAGTCAATCAAAGGTGCAATTGAGGATGGTTCCTGATTTTGATGAGATGGATAATGATGAAGATGATGAAATTCTTGAGATAAATCAACATGGTAAAAGGCCTGCTTGTACTCAAGGTTCTACCCGTCGAGAAAAAGGAAGTAACTCCTCCAAATCTGTTGGTTCCAAACAACCAAAGCAAAAGGGCCCATGGATGTGTACTTCACCCCTGATCCGGAAGTTGCGGTGCAAAATTGGAAAGCCAAGGGAAAGCAAACAAGAATTGATGATAATGATCCTAGCAAGAAGGTGTTGAGAAATCAGGCTCTTGTTTGGTTTTCGAGGTGAATGTATGATACAGGTATACCTTTCAATGTTGTGAACCAGTGTTTTTCAAGGCGAAAAGCGAACCGAGGCGACAATGTCTCCTAACGCCTAAGCGCGAGGCGACAAGGCGAGGCGAGAGCTTCATCGAATCGAGGCGACCAGAAATGATATTTTTTAAAAATAAATGGTATAAACAAAAATATAAATATTTTCAAGAACCATCATACAGTTATAATTAATTGAATAACCAGGAAATTAAAATAATTAGGAAATTAATTGAATTAAAATAAACAAATTAATTGAATTAAACAAATTAATTGAATTAAAATAATTAATTGAATAACCAGGAAATTAATTTAATTAATTGAAATGTTAACACAAAAAAAAAATAATTGAATTAATTGAAAAAATAATAATTTTAAAATAATTGAATTAATTGTAAAAATTAATTTTTGCGAATTAAAAATTAATTTTAAAAAATAATTGAATTAATTTTAACACAGGGTTCAACAGTGAGCACAGGTGAAGTCGAAGGGAAGAAGAAAAAAATGAAGGAAGGAAGAACAGGGGGGAAGAAGAGGGGGTCCGACAATGAACCCAGGTGAAGTTGAAGGGAAGAAGAAGAAAAAAGGAAGAAGAAGAAGAAGAAGAACTCACCTGTAACGACGTCCGACGAAGGAAGAAGAAGACCCAGGAGGTGAAGTCGACTTCGGTATGCCTTTCAATGTCGACCCAGGAGGTGAACTCACCTGTAACGACTTCGATCTAGGGTTTGGACGAAGGGCCCAGATGATTCGAACTAAAATCAGGCAAAAAACAGGTGAAGCGTCGCTTCGTTTCGCCTCACGCTTCATCGCCTAAGCCTCGCTTCAGGCGCTTCTTCATCGCCTCACCATTTCGCCTCGCCTTAGGGTGCTTGAAGCGCTAAAGCCTTGCCTCGCCTCGCCTCGCTTAGCGCTTAGGCGAGCGCTTAGGCTCGCCTCTGATAACATTGTTGTGAACTACAATAGTTTTGGGCCAATAGTTGAAGCTTTTGGGCAATATGGTCCTAGCATGAAACCACCAAGCTACCATGACGTGCGGGTTCCTTATTTGCAGAAAGAGGTAGACCACACTAATAAGACCATGGAGGATCATAAAAAAGATTGGATAACATATGGATGCTCTTTAATGGCCGATGGGTGAAAGAACAAAAGAAACAGGACATTAATTAATTTTCTGGTTAATTGCCCAAGAGGATCAATGTTTATTGAATCCGTTGATGCTTCTAGCTTATCCAAGGATGCAAATAAGATGTTTGAATTGCTTGACAACTTTGTGGAGCGTATTGGTGAAGCCAACGTGGTTCAAGTTGTTACAGATAGTGCCTCAGCAAATGTGTTGGCCGGTTAGTAACTTAGTAGTATATTTACTTAGTACTTACAATATAAATATGCAATTCTCATATTAAAAACTCATTCTTTTTTTTTTTTTTTAAACTTGTAATAGGGAAGTTTTTGGAGGCAAAGCGGCCACATTTATATTGGACACCATGTGCAGCTCATTGCTTGGACTTGATGTTGGAGGACATTTTCAAAATTCCTAACTTCAACAAGACATTTGAAAAGGCAATTGCAGTGCATAGTTATATTGTGAACCGCTCTGATTTGTTGAATATGATGAGGTAATTTACCCAGTGCAAGGATTTGATCAAGCCAGCAAAAACTCGATTTGCAACTGCTTTTCTAACTTCATCAAGGATTCATCAACAACAAACCAACTTGAAGAAGATATTCACTTCAAAGGAATGGACCACAAGCAAATGGGCAAAGGAACCACAAGGTAAAAAGATAGCACAAGTCATATTAATGCCTTCTTTTTGGAACACTATTCTTTATGCTCTCAAAATACCAAGTCCTCTTGTTCATGTACTGCGATTAGTTGATGGTGAGAGAAAGCCTCCAATGGGAAATATTTATGAGGCAATGGATAGGGCTAAAGAAGCAATTGCAAAATCATTTAATGGAAATGAAGAGAAGTACAATGAGTTTTTTAAAATAATTGACAATAGATGGAATGTTCAATTGCATAGGCCTTTGCATGCAGCTGGGTATTATTTAAACCCAGAGTATTTTTACGCAAATCCAAGATAAGGAAGTCATGTCAGGCCTGTATAAATGCATACAAAGGTTGGTCTGAAATAATGAAACACAAGATAAAGTTTGCGCAGAGTTGACTACCTATAAGAAAGTTGATGGTCTCTTTGGGATGGCTTTGGCCATTAGACAAAGAACTACAAGGGCACCAGGTGATTTATATTTTATACTTAAGTAATTTTAGTTAGTTTTTTATATTTTAAATATTCTTTCTGATTAATTACTTATAATCAACGGCTGATTGGTGGAGTGCATATGGTTCTGAAACGCCAAATTTGCAAACATTCGCCATCAAAATTCTTAGTCTAACTTGTAGCTCATCTGGATGTGAGCGGAATTGGAGTGTGTTTGAACATGTGAGTACCTATTTTTAACTATAGTGAATATGAATACCTATAAATTTATTAATACCTAGATAAAAATTTGAATATTTTTATTTGGTTTGAATTTTTGCAAATTCACACCAGAAAGAGAAATAGGTTAGCTCAAAAACGTCCGAATGATTTGGTATTTTGAGACGTCGATACAATTCCCGTGACACTATTAATCCCATTGCTTTGACGAATATTGATGAAAGTAACGAGTGGTTGGTTGGGAGGATGGAAGAGGACTTATCTTTGAGGATGATACTTTGACATGGGATGATGTTGCTAGAGCTGCTGGAGTTGAGGAAAGTAGCCAAAGAACTAAATCAACAAGGACAATAGAAAGGGGTTATCCAACTTCAAAATCAACAGCTAGACCTAGATTGCAACTTATTGATGAGGAAGAGTCAATTTCAGATGGGGGAGAGGAAGAAGATGCAGAGGGATATGCTGAAGCCAATGATAATGAAGAAGAAGTTCATTTGCTTGATGTTGAAGATGATTTTTAGAACTTTTGGATTGGTAGATTGTATGTCTTTATTGGATATTTTCTTTTGTTTATGGATATTCAGTATTTGGAATAATAATTGCATGATGGTTTTTGAAAATATTTATATTTTTGTCTATACCATTTATTTTAAAAAAATATCCTTTCTGGTCGCCTCAAATCGATGAAGCCCTCGCCTCGCCTTATCGCCTTGCGCTTAGGCATTACGAGACCTTGTCGCCTCGGTTCACTTTTCGCCTTAAAAATACAGGGATAGGTGTTACTTACAATTTGCGGATGATACTATTTTCTTCTCATCTAAGGAGGAAAGTAAGGTGGGGAGTTTGCTAAAGATTCTAAGAATTTTTAAAATAATGTCGGGCCTCAAGGTCAATCTTAGCAAAAGTAGTGTTGTAGGTATTAATTTGGACGATAGTCATGTGCATAGGGTGGCGGCTATGTTAGGATGCTCAATTGAATCCTTTCCTCTCAAATATTTGGGGCCTCCGTTGGGAGGAGATCCTAGATTGATGTCTTTTTGAGAATCTGTTCTTGTCAAAATTAGGAAAAGATTGGAGGGATGGAAGCGAGCTTTGTTGTCTAAAGGAGGGAGGTATATGTTGGTACAATTCGTATTAGGATATATTCCTATTTATTTCCCGTCTCTTTTCAAAATTCCGGTTAGCATTACAAGAAAGATTGAGAAACTGATGAGGGATTTTCTCTGGGAAGGGTGTCAGGAGGGTAAAGGAATTCATTTGGTTAGGTGAGAGACTGTTTCTCTTTCTAGGGCAAAAAGTGGCTTGGCTATAGGAAACATCGTTGCTAGGAATATTGCTTTCTTGGGCAAGTGGTTGTGGAAATTTCCTCTTGAAAGTGAGTAGTTATGGTGTTCAGTTATTAAAAGCAAGTATGGAGTTCAATCGAATGGTAAAAATTCTAATGTGGTTAATAGAGGCAATTGTCGTTCACCATGGAAATCCATTTCTCATTGTATCCTCTTGTGTCTAATTTTTTTTCATTCAAAGTGAGGAATGAGGAGAATGTTCGGTTTTGAGAGGATGTTTGGTTAGGAGATATTTCGTTTGCTAGATCTTTTCCCCTTCTTTACAGGTTGACTCGTTCTCCAAATGTGTCTATAGCGTCGGTGACTTGCTCGTCTATGGCACCCATCCCTTGAAATTTTGATCTCATTAGAAACTTGAATGATAGGGAGACAAGGGAGTTGGCATATTTGTTGGTAGTGCTCGAGGGGATTTCTCTTTCTTCGTCTTCTGATAGTAGGGTGTGGAATCTTGTCTCTTCAGAGGTCTTTTCATGCAAATCCTTTTTTGATAAGATTATTGATAATCCCTCGGTTCCCTTGTTCTCTTTTCATAAGAAAATTTGGAAAGCAGGTGCCCCTCATAAAGTGAAGTTTTTCATGTGGTCTTTGGCTCAAAAAAGTGTTACAACTATTGATGTTCTCTAGAGGAGAAGGCCTAATCACTCTCTATGCCCTCAATAGTGTGTGATGTGCAAGAGAAATTTGGAAGTAGCGGATCATCTTTTTCTTCATTGCCCGGTGACTTCTGTATTATGGCAACGTCTTTTCAGGTTATGTGATGTGCAGTGGGTTGCTCCACGGGAGTGTATGCATATGCTTCTTATTCAGTTTGACGGGTTTGAGAGTACCAAGAAAGCCAAAGCAATGTGGATAGGCATTGTTTTTGCTATTTTCTGGGTTACATGGTTGGAGAGAAATGTTCGAATTTTTGAAGGCGAGAAAGTAAGTGTCGAGGCTTTATAGGACAGGGCAGAATATTTGGCCTCATTTTGGGCATTTGTATCTCCTCCTTTTAAAGGAGTCCCTTTGTTTTTTATCTCTAGGGATTGGGTTGCTATTTGCCATCCTTAAGGTTACGAGTTTTGCAATTTTGTTTTTGCTTTTTCTTCTTCTCTTTTTCTTTCTTTGTATGAGGACTTCTTGCCCTCTTTCTCTTTCCCGTTTTAATAAAATTTTGTTGTTACTCAAAAAAAGCTTGAGTAAATAAAACAATTACTCCTGCTTATAAGATATTCAATCAATCTAACTTGCTTTGAACAGTAGTAGCCTAACATCGCCAACAAATCCCAATAAAAATTCAATGAACAAAAGTCAAATGCATAAGGAAGCAAAAAAAAAGAAAATGCAACAATACCTTCTCTGCGTACAGCTCAGAATAAAAATTTGTGATGCGAGTCTTTCAACTTGGGAATCTCTATAAGAAAAATACAATTGCACAATAGCATCAGGTGCATGACAAAGAATTTTAAATTGGTGTGCAATGTGAAACATTCATCAAATAAATTGGGAAAAAAAACAAAAAGTGAAGAAACTAAATCAAGCTTGATACCTATCTTCCAATGGAATGTATGGAACCCAATCCATCTTCATCTGCTTCATGGGCACAATTTCCTCAGCCTCCCTTTGGACAGAGTTAATCCCGATTTTATCAGAAGGTGGAAAAGGAGATGCAACCTGTTCAACAAGAAAGAACCAAAAGGAATAAGGAAAAAATAGCAGATGCATGCAAAAAGACAAATGTGTTATATATGCATGTAACAAAGTTGCACATGGTAAGAGAAGTCATGGTCCAAAAAGAATGAGTACCTAAAATTATCATGTGTTCCTTTTAGTAATACTCACACAAAAAACATGATTCCAAATGTCTACAGTGTTGGAGCTTCTAAAGATTCCAGCTAAATAAAATATGTCAAGATCATGATATTACAAACAAACTGAGCAATATATTCTGTTTTTTTATGATTAAAAAGAGCAATTTATAATATTGTTTGCATTCTATGAAGTGTGGATACGGATACAATACGAAGACAGTCATACACGAGAAAATCTAAAAATATAAGATATGGGTACGGCCAGAATACATTAGAAAAAAATTATGGATATGTTTGGTTTGAGTTTTAGAGATGAGTTTTAGAAAAAAAATTTCAAAAAATTGTTTGGTTTGAGATTTTTCTCAAAAAATTTCTAAAATCACTTTCTCTCTCTTACACATCAATCAATCACTTTTTCTCTCTCCTCTCTCCTTCTCAATCACTTTTTCTCTCACACACATCTACTCAATTACAACAACATATCAAATCATCCCAAATTCTCAAACTCCAAAACTACTTTCAAAATATACAACCAAACAAACCAAAAAAATTCCTAAAACAACTCTCCCAAATTTTTTTTAAAAACAACTCTCCCAAAAACAAACCAAACAAGCCCTATAATTTTTAGTATTGAAATATATATGCATGGTAAGAAAGGAGGAATTAGGTGTTACCTATGAAGCACGGGTGCCGGTACAGATACGGGTACAGATACGATACAGGAACGCCAATATGCTAAAATCTAAAAAAAGTAAGGCAGGAATACGGCTAGGGTACATCAAATATTTATTTATATGTTTATTTATTTATTTATTAAATTTATAGCAAAATATCCCACCTACAAATCAAAATTCAAAACAATAGCTATAAAGAGAAATTATAAAATCTAAAATAAATCAATATTCAACAATACAAATATAATACTATACAACTATAAAGCATAGGTACTTCAAAAAACATGCCGTACCCATATCAGGTACTTACCAGCGTATGATACCTCGTATGATACTTTTACATACATACCGGATACACAAAACACGTACCCAAGTTTTTTTTTTTCATAATTTTTGGCGTACACAAACATACCTAGTATACACTTAAGCCGTACCGTACCTCAATTAAAACAATATTTTCTTCTACTACAGAGATAAAACTTCTTTCACTAGACTTGTTTTTTATTTTATGCTTAGTATGATTTTAAATTAAACAATGGTTTATAAGTTATTTAATAAGTTAACATTTAATTTTGGTTTATACCTTTACTTTTGCCATTTAAATGTTAATTGTAGGTTGGACCTTAACAAATTAAACTATTTAATTAATTTTTGCATTACTCTAAATTAAAAATAAATATTTTTTTACAAGCATACCAAGCTGTACGCGTACCCTATTTTTTTGAATTTTACCATATCGGCGTACCCGTATCGTATTAGTACCAGTACTCGTACCCATACCAGTACTCATACTCGTGCTTCATACCTATACAACAATAAGTGGAAGAGGGCAAAGTTACTCAATAACCGTGTAAAGAGTTGGTGATTCCAAATTACATAAATTTTTTGAAGATGATTAAGGAGAATTAAGGCCATAGACTTGCATCAAATTCTAACTTCTGGAGAGGGAAAAAGAAAAAAAACTATTGTGGAGTACCCTCTCCGCACCCATTGAGTACCCACCGCGTACCCATAGCGTACCCAACCGCATATAGCGTACCCGATACACGTGCAGCTGTATCAGTACGTGCACCCAGTAAGTACCCGATACTTGTAAAACAATATTTTTGGAGTATCCGTGCTTCATAAGGTATTACTATTAGTTTAAGAGCAAATAGTAGGTTAACTTCTTTTTTTCATATAAAAAATTCATTTCAAGATCAAGTCTAAACTGTTTATATTCATTTTCTTTTTTCCTTTCAATATTAAAAATGTTATAAGCAAGAGTATTGTATGCAAGTTTACTTGCGTATTTAATTGTTGAAATTCAATTGTCTGATCATTATATTTTTTTAGGGTCATGCTATGGTACATACTCTCAAAAAAGTGTGTACCATATGCAAGTTATGATATTTGTGGGGTTGATAACCACAAATATCATAACTGAATAATTTTTAGTCATAACTAAAAAAAATGAGTCATAACCAAACACCACATAAGGTATTTAACTAAAAATCTTTTGGATCATACCCAAAATAATGCCATTACCAACATCACAATGAATCACAACTAACAACACAATGTGTATAACCAAATCATAACTAACTCCACAATAAATCATAAACCAAAGACCACAAACATCGTAACTGGACATATGGTGCACGCCACAAAAGCGGGGGTTACCATAGAAATTTCCCATTTTTTTATTTATCATTGATTTCTACAAACACAAAGTATGGACATGGATATTGTACACATGCAAGACACATTAAGGATACATTAATTCAATAAATTCTAAGAAAGTACGGCACTACTTTGATCTCACTAATTTCTTATTCAAGAAGAAATAAGAAAAATATTAAAAAAATATTTTATTCTAACAATTATACTAAGACTATGCAAAAATTATTACAATCTCAATTTCATAATAGCTTGGATATGTGACTTCGTATCCGAAAATTATCCAATACTTCTCAAAATTAATATCAAGTAGCTGATATGTTTATGAAGTATCGGATACAGATCTGTGAGTATCCACATACGAATACGACAGTCTTCTAGAAGTATATGTGCTTCATAGTTCACATCCATTGGGTTGAGGTTGAACCAAGAAAACAGCATATCCAAGAAAGAAAAGTACTCAAATTACATGTTTAGGACGTAAGAACTGCACACCAAGGGTACAGCAACACAAATTATACCAAGCAACAAACATCTGAATTTAATAAAAGACTTAAAGTTGAGTGCCACATGAAATCTAACAAAGCAGTACAGTAATCTATGGCACCAGACAAAATGAACATATAAAACAGCCAAGTGAAAAATACTATATTTGACCCTAACAAGATTCCAGAGGTCAATATGCAGAAATAACGAGCGGCCAAATGATTACATATCAACATCCAAGACTGGCCTAGGACCACCATTAGAATTCTCAGGCTCAATCCAGCACTAACCAAATTATTCTTTTTGGTTGACCCTATTAACAAAGGAAGTAGTTTAGTAACTTACAGCAACTACAACAGGTATGCAGGTTACTTTTCCTTCACCATTGAAAAAGACCAATTGAGCTGCACAAAAAATTTTATAGGAAAGCAAGAAAACAGGTAAGGCAAATAAACTGGTCAAAAATAACATCTATAACTACTACAAGAATAACACCAAAAATGATGTCAAATAAATGAATATAGTGTTTTCGAGGCCATCTAATAACAGCAAGTTACAATAATACAATATGAAATAACCCCAAGCCCATTAACTTTTGACAATTGTTCCACTTTCCGTATTGTTACATCTATTCTAACTCCCACATACTACTGTGAGTTCCTTACCCTCCCAGCCATACAGGACCAAATAAAGAAACTCCTTACAAGAGCACGTCCAATAACATTCTAACATCATTTCCTCTGTTCAAATTTAAAAAATCTTTTTTATAACAAAGACAGCAAGTGAATGCATAACATATAGTAATGATGTAAGGAGTCCAAGTTTCAGTCACGACTTACGCTCAGTACAACCAAAAAGGTAGACTTTTTGCCCATATAGTTCTCCACCCTCTTCAAATGCATTCTAGCCAAAACAAAGAGTAATTCAGTATTAAACATTCTTCTTATATCTTATTTTCCTATAATTTTAATTTTCTTTTCTTTTCTTTTTGTAGGAATTTTTTTTTTTTTTTTAAGTTCTATTTCAATGAGAGGCAAAAGAAAATAAAACAAATGGTACATCAACTATCCATATTGAAAGCAGAACATCATGATCGCACAACTCACTTCTAGATTTGAGAAATTCCACTTGTACTGATAAACATGGTCCAACTGATCCCACTGGCAAAAAAACATAATATAAAAAAATTATAAGCAATAAGAAAAAAACTGCAAGAACTGTCACAACAAATATGAGAAAGCAGTATCAAAGCCAAACCTCCGTCCCAACCGGGAAAACCTGTTGCCATAGGTCTTCCTGCAAAAAGTAGCACAACAGTTAATTATCAATACATGATACAGTGACAACAAAAGATTGTCTTGAGCATAAAACAGCACTCCCACTTCTATGTCAAATGTAATCATTGAATCATTAAATGAGTTCAGTCCTAGGGAGAAAATAGTTCATGATTGTTAAAACTATAGCTTCACCAAAGAAAATCAAATATAATTGTCTAACAAAAGTATAAGAAAAGAGGTTGTAAGTTATGCTCCATTTCCTTATTGAGAAACTACAGTAAGTGGGAATTAGGAGTTCCAAAATCAGAAACTTCCACTTCAATGTTGCTAACTAGTAGGCTGTACCAGCTAACATATTGTTTTCTGTTATTGGTATGGTACATACCAACCAATGCATTTCAGTATTACCATTGTGGATTTATCAATATAATTATTATGTATTACTCAAAAATATTAAAATTCATTTAAAATATACATAATATGATATTACCTACGTAACATTTTAGTAAATAAGTAGTGCCACACCAAATTCTTGCCTTATGTTAACTTAACTCTATGCCAAGTTGCCAACATAAATTTTTTATTAATTTTTCTACCGAGTACCAACGTTTTTGAAAATCCAAAAGGTTTAAAAACAATAAATGCCACAAATTAATTATTAGTTTTTATATATCAAATTACGCAAAGACATAACATGCTACACAATCTAAGATAAAACTAAACTCCAAAAGCTAGCTATTGAGGTGAGGGTAGTACCCTCGTGCTTATATATTGCACATTACTTTTGTATCCATGCAATATGAGACCTCATGCTTCTATATTGCACATTCCTTTTGTATCTGTAAAATATGAGACTTTGCTTCACATACACCCTCATTCGTAGCGTGCTCACTCGGTAGCACCAACCACATGTAGGTTAGGGACACACGCCCTACCTATCCATAAATACTTCAACTCTAATACCATGTTAAACTCTAATACTATGTTAAATTGTCTTGGATAAAACTCAATCTCAAAAGCTAACTATTGAGGTGAGGGTGTCCCACGCTTATATACTACAAATTATTTTTGCACCCAAGCAATGTGCGACTGCACTTCACACATCACAAACAAGTGGTTTTAAATTGAACATCTTTTCTCTCTATTCGCGACCTTTCCTCTGCTTTTCATTTGTCAGTCTTCCATCCATGGAGTCAAGCTCTCTTGCAATCTTGTGGTTTTTAGTCACGGTGAGTCAAACACATTTGAAGTTTTGGAGCATATGAGAAGAAAGTAGGTTAAGGGAGATACATGAAAGAATGTGGCCCACAGCGAGAAAGATTTTTTACACATGTCCTAGTATTTGAGGAATTGAGATGTTGGGATAGTCTAGATCATGATAAGTAATAGACAGCACATCCAACATGGGAGTAAGAGGATTTATGATATTTTTGCACTTGTAACTTGTTTCCCTAATTATATGTATATGTAGTTGAGAGAGGCAGCTCGACTATCCATGTATTTCTCTTGTAACATTAATGAAATGGCTTGCACCATATAGCCTTAGTTTTGGATTGAACCAAAAAATAAATTGCATCATTGTATGTGCATGTAATTTACAATTCTTGTTTATTTGCTCTTCTATGTTTTTCCTATTTCACTGATAATGGTTAGGTGTTACAAAATGCTAACATGGGACTCCACATCACCAGAGTAACATTGAGTACATCTTACATAATATACTTCAACAATTATTCAATTTTTCACATTTTGTAGACTAAGCTAAAACAACATAGACTAGGTTTAATCACACATTCTTTCCCTGAATGTTCTCTTCAAGCAATCAAACAGCAAGTTAGCAACTATAATTGATTTCCCATATCATGGAAGCTAAAGCACATAACTAAAAATATCCAATCCCCAAATCTTCTCGCAAAGCAAACATAGTGTTAATCATGGCATCTCCAATTGTTACTCTACTCTAGACTCAAAACTTAAATTTCACTAAAAAGCCATTAGCATCACTTCCACTGATTTACTCAAGCTTATAAGAAATTTAGTTTTACTAAAAATTTTACCCAAATCAAGGGAGACCCATTTCATTTACTCCAATTTATATCCCATTTCATTTGAGTTTATCCATTGGAGCCCTTGATATCAGGTGAAGATTTTTACTCAAACCTGCGTTGAATTTGTGTAAAAGCACATGTAACGGTTGGAAAAGATATCATATGTTTCACCTGAGTATTCAAATGTAAAATGACATATAGTTGATAACACAAACAAATCACATACAAATCGTAAGCTCAATGTCAACTAGGTAGGTTAGAAAATCCAAAGCTAGAAGAAGCAAATACTACCAAATTACGCTTTTCAGGAAAGAACTGGGGCTCGGATTCAGGATTGGAAGCCTTGACTCGCTTAGCTCTTCTACCAGCTTTGCTCGACTCCTTGTTGGAGGTTGTTGTTTCCACGTTAGATTTGCTCGTAGTCTCTTCTGTAACCTTAGATTGGCTCGCCTCTTTGCTCGTGGTCTCTTCTGTAGATTTCGGCTCCACCTTTTGGCTGGCCTTTCTCTTCGTACCCTTCCTCATGGTGTAGCTAAATAGTTTACAGAGAAAACAGGGTTTGTTGTGGTCCGAAATTGAGGAGAGAGAAAATTAACAGCAATGGCGAAATTGGGAAGAGAGAGAGAGATAGACAGATATAGGGTTTTGAAGAGTGAGGGCGTGAATTGAACGCGGGCGATCCAAATTTGAAGAGAGAGAATGGTGTGGAGTGAGGAGAGAGGAGACAGCTGGGAGGTAGGGTTCTAGAGCGAGAGAGAGGCGCGGAGTGAATTTAGTGAGAGGGGAGCGAAATATTTCAAATTTGGCACGAGATGAGATAGGGTCTGCCTGCGTACGGAACATGCCGAAAACGGGTTCGATATTTCAGGTGTCTTTACGGTCCGGGTCATTCTAACCGGGCCCGTTTCCTCTTTGTGAAATGAGGGACGTCGGGCTCGGACCGAAGTTGTATTGGGACTGTTTGGGAAATGAAATTTTAATCTAATTTATGTTAAAATTTACAAAAAAATAAAATTGATTAAAAATCTATAATTGTTTTATTTTTTCTCTCACAAACATCATATTCAACTATAAAAAAATTCATCCATGTTCTCAAACACAAAAATTTTAATCTACTAAAATAATTAAAAACTAAAATAGCCTACTAAAATAATAACTTTCCAAACACCCAAAATTTGGTCCTGTTTGTTTTGCAATTTAGGTTAGAGGAGATTGTTAGTGAGAGGATGATTAATAACAATATTATTATTGTAGAAATTGTTAGTAAAGAGATTAAATAAAAGTATGTTTGTGTTAACACCATAAATCTGTAATTTTTATTATTTATATAATTGCAGGACACGTGGCATCTTCTTATTCAATTGGAAGTTAAAAGAAGTTATAGAGATGATGGAGAATATGAAGGACAAAGTGGATGAGTGGAATGACACATGGCAAGACAAGAATGAAGATGGAAGAAATGAGTAGTTACTAAGTAGTTATTACTGTATTTTTTCCTCTATAAATAGCCATTAATGGCTACATTGTAAAGATCCAGAACTCAAATCAAAGACAGTTGATTTCAATATTTATTGTCATTTTCCTCATCTTATGAGTAGTTTAACATAGATTTATATTTCGAAGCATTTATTTTTAGCAATTTCATTTCGAAGCATTTCATGTATTTCCTTTTCAAAGCATAGGAGTAGAGGTAAGTAATTATTACTTTGTTTGTTCATTCAATCGTCTTTCTCCATCTCCCTTTCTTATTTTAATTTTTATTTTCTCTACACTTTGGCAATTTTGAAGTCCTCTTCATTGAGGCAAAAGAACCGTCAACACAATCGCTTGATAATTGGCTTGAATTTAATCTGTAAGGATTTTTCAATCCTTGCTGGCACGCTCGCATTTATAATATTTTCTTTCATAGGAAAAATAAGCCAACATTTTTTGGCACGCCCGGTGGGACAGCCAAGTGTAAGAAATGACAAATAATTTGGATTTCGCCATTCGAACTTGTCAATTTGAAATATATTGGCGTGAAAGAAAAATTTTGGATCTTCAATAAGAGATCCATTTTCTTGATGAAATAAACTTTCATCCATTACAATATTATTTTGTGGAAGAAAAAAGATACCATTTAATTTGAGAAATTCATCAACTTGATATGGAAATTCGCCAAGGGAATGATGAGTTATCAACTCTCACTACCAAGTCTTTAACTGAGACTTTAATGGCCGGAATTGGTGAATTTTTTCAGAATTTTTTCATGGTTGAAAATAGCAAAAGCAAAGAGTTGATTTCATCAATGGCTTGGGGGGTTCAAGAATCCGTTTTTAAAGAACCAAGTTATGAAATTAACACAACGAAAGAGCATGTTCTTAAGCCAAATTTGGCTAAAAATGATGTTCCATGTATGACTCGGGGGGTCAAAAAACCAAATTTTAGAGAGTCAAGTCATGAAAATAACATATTTATGGGTGATCTTCATAAGCCATTAATGGCTAACATGGAAAAACAACCCACTTTGCTAAATAATTACGAAAATTAATTCAGCAAAAGTTTTGTTTTTAAAACAAACTTGGTCAAGAATGATGAACAAGCCACTGTTCATGAATTCAAAATTTTTGACATTTTTCAAAATGTAAAAAAATATGAATTTTCATGGTCACACTATACCATGACTTTTGGTGTTCAAAATCCTTTTTGGATTTGTAGTTCACATCAAAATATAATTCTAATGATGTGGCTAATAAAATTAACAAATTGTTCTTATGAGTTCGAAGCACTAACAACAAGGGATGACCATTTAAAATGTATGAATTTGGCTAAGAAAAGCCTATGCATTTAAATAAATGGTTGAGAATGGCTTATCTTTTCAATTTGATGGCCAGTTGTTTGTATGTACACAGTCAAAGCATCGAAGATACATTCGAAGAATCAAGAGTTGTTTCGAAGGTTGATTACTTTGCCTTCGAAGCTGTATAAAGTTTTGCAGACACATTCGAAGCATCAAGAGTTGTTTCGAAGGTTGATTATTTCACCTTCGAAACTATATAAAGTTTTGAAGATACATTCGAAGCATCAAGAGTTGTTTCGAAGGTTGATTACTTCACCTTCGAAACTGTATAAAGCTTTGAAGATACATTCGAAGCATCAAGAGTTGTTTCGAAGGTTGATTACTTCACCTTCGAAACTGTATAAAGTTTTGAAGATACATTCGAAGCATCAAGAGTTGTTTCAAAGGTTGATTACTTCACCTTCGAAACTGTATAAAGCTTCGAAAAAACATTTGAAGCGTCAAGCCTAACCTTGAAACTTCATTGTAAGTATCATCATCCTATATCAATGCTTCCAACCTTCGAGGGGTGATATTGTTCCTTCAAAACTGTGCCGCAAGACCTTCGAACGATGAATTTGGTTTTTTATACCACCTTCGAAGCTTGTTATTGGTCATCTAGTTATAATTTCATACTCATTTGAAGCACCTTATTGGTGTTGTTATATCATTCGAAGCACTTTGTTGCTTAGATTAGTCATGTGCTTGGTTCGGCCCTTCAAAAATTCAAGTAAATATTATTTTTAAGGGCCGCAGGGGGTAATGTTAACACCATAAATCTGTAATTTTTATTATTTATATAATTGCAGGACACGTGGCATCTTCTTATTCATTTGGAAGTTAAAAGAAGTTATAGAGATGATGGAGAATATGAAGGACAAAGTGGATGAGTGGAATGACACATGGCAAGACAAGAATGAAGATGGAAGAAATGAGTAGTTACTAAGTAGTTATTACTGTATTTTTTCCTCTATAAATAGCCATTAATGGCTACATTGTAAAGATCCATAACTCAAATTAAAGACAGTTGATTTCAATATTTATTGTCATTTTCCTTATTTTAGGAGTAGTTTAACATAGATTTATATTTCAAAGCATTTATTTTCAGCAATTTCATTTCGAAGCATTTCATGTATTTCCTTTTCAAAGCATAGGAGTAGAGGTAAGTAATTATTACTTTGATTGTTCATTCAATCGTCTTTCTCCATCTCCCTTTCTTTTTTTAATTTTTATTTTCTCTACACTTTGGCAATTTTGAAGTCCTCTTCGTTGAGGCGAAAGAATCGTCAACACAATCGCTTGATAATTGGCTTGAATTTAATCAGTAAGGATTTTTCAATTATTGCTGGCACACTCGCATTTATAATATTTTCTTTCGTAGGAAAAATAAGGCAACAGTTTGTTTTGATAATTGTGTGATAGATGATCAATGATAGCATTGTTAAATTTTTTTAAAATAAATACTAAAACAAAAGGTGCACTTTGGATTTTTAAAGAAAAATAAATAAATTGGTCGACCGAATGTTTTTGGCTGGCCGGTTATGTTTGTAAAAAATAAAAAAAATAAAAATTTGCACTGTACCGAGCATACGGGCGAACGACTAAACAGACTAAAACTACTTACTATTTTCTTAATCCCACTCATTTCCCAACCAAGCTAATCCCCTATTGAGGGGATTACTAAGTCGCCCAAACTGTAAAGCCGACCCTCCCAAACAACACCAAAACATGTTGTGGGTGGGACCCACAATAATCCTACTCCAATTTGGCCACTGAAGTGGCAAAACAAATGGGGCCTATGGGTCATTGTATTTAAATCCAAAAATTATTTAAATAGGTCCAATTCAAATTCAAATTTAAAATTTTAATTTATATTATATCCTAGTGTAAATTTATTAATTATGATAACATATATTAAATTTTAAAATAGAATATTAGGCTCTGTTTGGAGTAGTGTTGGAATTGTCATTTTGGCTCTTAAAATATGGTGTTTGACTGTGACTTTCAAAAATTAATTCCACACTCACTTTTGAAAACTCAGTCGAATGCAGGAAAATTTGGACTAACCGGTGGACGTCCCACCGGTTGACCAGAACAATACAATTTATTTATTTATTTATTTATTATTTTTTTACAATTGACACATGTTAATCTTTATATAGTCAACAAAAAATATTTTCAGAATTTTTTTAAATTTTTTTATGAGCTTTAATAGAATTTTGAATTATGTGTTTGGTTATGAGTTGTAAATTTTTGTATTAGATATCATATGCCACATCAAAAATTTCACACTCAATTCAAAACATTTTTCAAAATTGTTTTTAAAACTCATTCACCAAACAAATTTTCCACACTTAAATCATAATTCAAAAACTCACAAACTCAAAATACAACTCTATTCTCAAATCATATTTAGAAAACTCTACCAAATGCAACCTTATTTTTTCTTGTGATACACCCTAATTATTTATACGTATTTTTCCTATTCAAATCTCTTAATCTTTTTCTCTAAATTTTAATTATTTTTTATTCTTATTTTTCGTCACTTCAAAACTCCAACCCACTTCACTAAAACTCACCACTATCATCAAAATCATTATTTTTTATTATATTATTACTTGCAAATATAAAAAAAATTTGAACAAAATCAAACAATGGATGAGAGTTTAATTAAAATAATTTTTTAAAACAATCCATAAAAAATGAAGTAAGTATTTACACAAATATCAAAGTACAATTATTGATCTCTATGTTTTTTTTTTTTTTTTTTACATAAAAGCGATTATTCAGTTTATTTTTTGTCATTATTGTACGCTTATAGAAGTCTGAATGCGAAGTTTATCCTCTCCTCTTCCTTTGTTGTTCTCCTTCGTTGGTGTTGGGTTTCTTAATCGTATTCACGTATGTACGTGAACAAAAAAAAGAATTTTCAAAGAATTTTTCAAAAATAATTTGAGTTTTTTAATTTGTTTTATTTGGGTGTATCTCAAAGAGATAATTTGGAGAAAAAAATTGTATTAGAATAAATTATAATCTTAAATAATTTAATAAGGTGTATTGAAAAAATGAGTTCACTTATGCTGTGTTTGGTTGGGGGATTTGGGGAGAGATTTGGAAAGGGAAAGGGAAAAGGTGTGTGAAACTAGGTAAAATGTAGGTATGTTTTATTCATATTTCACCTTCCTTTTTCATTTATCTTTCCGAGTCCCTCCTCAAATCCCCCAACCAAACTCAGTATTAAACATTTTATTTTATTTTATTTTTTTGGTATAAATATGATTGCCTTCCAAGTACATGTGTGGCCCCCAACCCAATCCAATTTGATATTGAGAGATTGTTTAGCATGTTCTAAATAAGTGTACTTTTTTATTTTTTATAAAATATGAGTTGGGTTTGAAGTGATGTAGCAGAAAGATGATGTGACTTAAATAGGATAGTAACTTTTTGACTCTTTTAGGAAATGTCAACCCTAACCTGAGTTTACGAGTTATTTTATATGTAGAAGGGTTATTAATTTATTTATGACTTTTTCATAAATATTTTAATTTGAAACATTAACAAAATTAAACTATATAGTAAATGTGATTCTGTAACAAATGTTCTAATTTGAGTATATCTTCTATTATCTTCTAATTTGAAACATTAACAAAAAAAAAAAAAAAAAAAAAAAAAAACAAGATTTTTTTTTTTTTTAGCCATACATTCTATCTGCTAAGTCATCCAGGTCGGCGTCTGAGAGTTGGTCGTAAAAGTCTTCCCCGTCTCCCATGGGTGGCTCCCATTCTTGGTCATCTTCTCCTATTACCGGTGATTCATGAGAGACACTATGCTTATAGTTAGGGTATTGACTTTCATTGACAAATGTCTCTTGGCTGAACGGATATTCTTGGATGTCTAGATTGCAATATATCTTCTGATGTCTATCTTCACAAACTAAATTTCTATTATTTCCATTATAAGCTAATAGAGAATGACGAGCAAATTTTCTCCATTTGTTGAGCTGGTCTTTGAGTGGAGATCTTCTACATGGCCAGGGTCTTCTATTGAGAAGTGCTGGGTAGCTTGAAGTTCCTCTGAGGTAGATCTTATGTTTAGCTGGGTTGCACCATATTCCTTTCCATTCTGGCATTTTGCTATCTATCAAGGCTTCTACATATGGATGATATTCTTCCATTACATTTATTACAGCATGAGCAAGCTTATGTCCGAAGTTATCTGTCTGGTCTGGTTCTGAAAAAATTAATCTGGAGACAAAACCGTAATCTAACAATTTTGAAGCTGTTAGATAAAGAGTTTTGCCTTGAATTTCTATCTCCAATGGCTCAAATGTGGCTAAATTTATCTGGCAAAGGCAGATGCTGAAGTCTAGGTTACACTGACATCTTCCAAGCATTCTGTTGCAGTTTTCTTCATCTAGGCAGGGCTGCTCTTCTTCTTTATAAGCGTATGTCCACTGATAGGCTAATCCGGGGTGGAAGTCTACTCTTGCTACGGAGAGGTTCTGAAGAAATTGCTGAATAATAACTAGCTCGTTATTTCTGCTATCTTCGGCTAAGGTATAAATATAGGGTTTTAGGTCTTCTATTATTTGGCTTTTCTCACAAAGGGATCGAATGATAGAATGCCTGAAGAAATACATTCTAGCACTCAATTGGTCAAATTCCTCACTGGTGAGTTGTTTGATTTCTGGGCTAGGTAAGGAGGTTGGTGTTTTTTCTGGAGCTAATTTTTTAAGCTGACTAGTTAGGGTTCGAATGGTTGCTCTCAATTGTTTTTCTTCGTCTGGGAGCTGGCCTAGCTCTTCACTGACTCTTTTGCCTTTATCCATAATTTTCTTGAAATTTCTGGTAAGGCTTTCACAATGTCTGCATAATTGGAGAATTTTGAGGATCATGCAGGGGTTAGAAGCGCTACTACTACGAACTCGCTTTCAATTATCGGCTAGTGGAGCTCCTTTGGTAGCAAAGATGGTTGACTTCATCTTGCTCAACGTGTCGAGATAATCTTTAGCTATCTCGCTAATATAATCGGTTCTTATTTGTCTTCGCATAGGTCTTGGTGACTCAAAATCATAAAACCTTTAAACGAGGCATAGGAAAGTATTTTACTAAGGGATCTATACGTAGTCCAATCATGGTAAATACCGGGCTTGGTTCCTTTAACTACTACATAGAAAAAACTTTTTTGAGGTTTATTTTGGATTTTTGAAAATATATATCTTGAGAGAGTTTAAAATTTGAAAAGGCGTTTAGTAGTGGTTCGACTATTCCAAAGGTTATCTAAAAGACACTACTCAAGTGCATCTACCTCTATTCCTGTCAAGGGTCTGAATTTTGTTCTGCCTTCATGAATGGGAAGAGAGAATCCCCCAAAGTTCATGGTCTTGCTGTTCTCCATTATCTGCACAAAAGCTAAACTGGTTATCTTCTTTTTCTAAATAAATTCTCCTACTTAACCAATCTGTTAGCCTATTATCACTACCCTTAATGTGTTCAAATTCTACCTTATATCCTTGTCCTACTATACAATCTAAAAATTTTGCCCATCTTCTAGTACTTAGTTTACGCTCATTAAGTTTATTATGGAATCTAACTATTGCCTCACAATCTGTTCTAATTGTAAATGGTTTGTGCAAAAATAATCTAAATTTATTTATTGCATAGACTACCCTTAATATCTCGAAATCTAAGCTGGTCATGGTTGTATCTTTTTCTTTAAATTTTCCAGAACTATATCTACAAATGCGTTCTTTATTCTTACTATCATATTTACTAGGTTTAGCTAACAGGATTGTTCCCCATCCTAGCTGACTTGCATCTGTTTCTACAATTATGTATTCTGATTCTAAAGGAAGCTGCAGGTCTGGTAAATTTCTACAAATGTCCTTAATTTTCCTAACTAAGGCTATATCTTGATGGAGTTTTGTTTTTGAAATTTTGATGGAGTTTTGTTTTTTTTTTTCAATCTTTGAAATTTTTTTTCAACAAATCCCACGAGACTCTTTCAATCTTTGCAAAACCTTCAATGTCCCGCCAAGAAGCATCACTCCACAAGTCAGCATCAATAATTAGCGTTCCGGCAGAAAAAGACAGAGTCCATAGAAGATAAAAGATTCTCTTCAGATATCAGAAAAAGGCACAAGAAAAAGACAAAAAGGATTTTTGTAGATATTTTGTGTCTGTAATTATTTGAGTCTGTCAGTAATAAGGATTTTCCTTCACTCACTACTTTAATAAAGTAGATATCCCTTATCTTGCTTTATTAAAGAAAAGCTGTGAAAATCTTTATACTTATCTTGTAAATAATTATAGTGTCAAAATTTTGTCAAAAAAGAAGGATTGAATGATATGCGATGGGGCCCAAAAGCGATGCAGATATCATTATCTAAATCTTTTATTGATAAAATTAAGTCAAAACGTGCATATAATTGTATATATAGGTTTGTCCTTATTAGAACCTATGATTTCCAAGTCTAGAATTAGGATTTTTATTTTCAAAAAGTCTATGGTCTAGGCTAGTAGCCTTTAGACTTTGAATCAAAAACATTTAACGAAAAGATTTTTGTTTTGGCCTTTATGTAACAATTTTGTGTATAAATTGGCTTGCATGCCAACGGATTGAGCAGAACGAAAAATACAGAGAAGGAAAAAACACCACTTCACTCTGCTTTGTAATTTCCAACCCCTCTCAAAAAACCTCTAAGTGTATTTTCAGAATTTCAGAGTCTGTAATATAATCTTTGTAAGTATATTTCTTATTAATATGAAGTGTGAGTAGTTTCTCTTTTTCCTTAAATATTTCGAAAGGGTAACTCTTCTATTCTAAGAATTTATTTTCTGTTTGGAAAAAATTAAGTTTATGGAATGCTTGTTTGCTCATTAATATTACATGCTTTGAACCTTCGTAGTATCTTCAGTTTTCTAATTTGTTACTGAGTGACCTTAGATTGAAGAGCCCGCTTTGAGCCGTGGATAGGCGGTGGAGGGCAAATTGTAGGCAGAAAGGGAAAAGTAAAAATTAGAGAATAAAAATATACTATGTTGAATGAGGCTTAGTCTCAAGGTGGGAGTACATGTAATGAAAACAAACATTGCCTAAAAAGAATTTTTGCCATAAAAAAGAATTTTAGAATAAAAGGAGAGCAACCCGAGTAGAAATATTAAGGAAATATTATATAAGAATTTCAAAAAATCCAAAAATTTGCATGTTCATTTTAGTTAAAATATAAAAAATCAAAGTTTGTAGGCCCTTAGATTTATACCTTAGTTTTAAAAAATCAAAAAATAAAAATCAAAGTTTGTTAGACGTAGACATTAAAATCCACTAGACATAGACTTTTACTTAGACCTTAGGAATAGAAATTAAATTTCAAAAAACCCCAAAAATTTAGTATATGCCCTTAGACGAAGATCTTAGGAATAAAATTAAAATTAGTATTGAGTTAATACAAGAATTAGAAGATCAAAAATTTAGATATCAGTTTCTTTTATCATTAGCTTCTTACAGATCCCTAGAAAATTACAGTTTAAAAAATCAGTTTCTTTTATCATTAGCTTCTGGTAGATCTCTAGAAAATTACAGTTTAAAAATTTCTCAGATAAATAGACAGCTAACTATAAATCAAGAAGCCTTAAAATTAGCTATACAACAGCTAGAAGACCATTTAGCATAACTGTAGAATTAATTAGATGATTCTCAGCCCCATTTTCAAATAGTGGTAGACCACTAACTCACAACCCCAAAAAAAAATTGGTATCAGAGCAGTGTTCGGTTTTAGGACAGTTTAAAGTAGTTTATGCATTTTGCTTATGGTAATAGAGTAGTTTTTATTTTTGGAGATTTTAGTTATAAATTTCATTTTATAGTAGCTTTTAATAATTTCAAATTAGGAGTTAATTTTGTGTATGAAAAGAGTAGAGTATCTAGATTTAAAACTCAGCAGCCATAACCATCGCCATAGCATAAATAAAAATAATTTCCGTTGTAATTTTGCAGATAGTTTTACACATCAGTTTCATAGTGAAAATAATCCTCAGCTAAATAGTATCATAGATTATCAGATTAATTTTGCAGAAAATATTAAAAAGGACATAGATAAAATTAGTAATCTTTTTATTTCATCCATAGAACATCTTCGTAATAATCGCAGTTTAATTAAAGATCAAGATAAAAAATTAGATTATATCCAAGATCAGTGTAGTTCTATCCTACAAAAGAGAATAGATTTAAATTTAGAAAAATTTCCCACTAAGCTAGAAATAGAAACATTAATTTCAGCTACAAATCAAATAGCTAAACAAATAGAACAGATTAATCAAATTCAAGATAATTTAAAACAGAAATTAGAAATTTTAGAACAATTAGTCAGGTCTTAGTTTATGAGTAGTGATAAAAAAGCTAATAGAGATTATCAGACAATTTTAAAACAAGCAGAAGATTTTCATAATATTCCAGAAGGAATCAGTATTTATCAAGGAGTAAGTCAATCAGATAAAGTAGCAGTAAGACAAAATAATATAGAAATTTTATTTTTAATTAGAATTTGTGAAAAATTTGAATATCTATTAGAACAGATACACAGTTTAGAAAATCGTTTAGCCACTTTAGAAAAAACAATACTTCAAAAAGGAAAAGGAGTAGAAGTATCCAACAGACCCCAATCTCAGATAAACGAAGAAGATATAGCTAAATATTTTGAAAAGCTAAAGCTTAAATTACCACCAAAGAAATCAGCCTGTAGAGTTTATAGAAAATAAAAATGTTTAAACAGCTAATAAAAGGTAGCAGTAGTAAAAAGCGTAATGATGATGAAGATATTAAGGTAGAAGAATTTGTAGATGTAGAACAACAGATAGAAAAATTTAAGAAAGAAAAATTAGAATTAATTCCAGCTAAATATGTGTATAGATTAGGAAAGATACATAAAAAACAATATTTATTTAAACACTATAGTGAACAAATGATTAGTGTAACTCAGGAAGATGAAAAGGTAGAGCTAAATTTAATAGAAAGAGAAAGTTACAAATATGCAGTAAAAGAACACCTTAAAATGACTCACTTAGGATTGGTAGTAGTAGGAGTTAAGGCATTAACCAGAGAAAATTTAGGAACTAAAGTTTTTGTATGTCTTTATGATGATAGGTTTAATGATGTAGGACAAAGTCTTTTAGGCAGCTATGAATTAGATATGAATGATAAAGGAGGAATAGTTTATTTTACACCAGATTTCTTATTACCAACCTCAACCTTTCATAAAAAGATAAAAATAGGAATAAAGAGTAGAGGATACAAAATGAAAAAAGGAGAAAAAAATTTATTAGTTTGCACATGATTTTTCGGTTTAGCAGTATCAGAAAGCAATACTCATTATAGACTCACAAATGATCAGATAGTTAAATTATTAGGCGCAAAAGGAATAAAAGCATTACCAGCTAAGAAATTTAATTCAGAAGATAATGCAGCCCTAGATTGGAAATTAGGAGATTTTTTAGGACAAAGGAGATTAGCCCCTCAAGATAATTTATTATATCAGACAGCAGATGGAAATTATGCAGTTAGATTTACTCAGTATACTTATGTAGCACCAGAAAAATCCGAAGATGATGAATTTAGTAGTGTAGATAGAGAAGAAAATCAAGATAATCGTAGTGAAATAAATCAGCTTTATGTTATGACAGAAGAAAAAACAATATCACAAAATAAGATATATAATATTGATGAGATAGATTTAAAAAAATTTACCCTAGAAGATATGAACAAAATATTAGATGCTAGATATGATGAATACTTAGCCAGAGGAGATACCCATGATGAGGCAGTGTCATTTTTAGATCAAGAATTCCATACAGAATATGTAGATGATATTGTAGAAGATATTATACATCCCAGCAAAATATTTAGAATACCAGAAAAACCTAAGGTAGAAGATACTAAAATATTAGAACAATTTAAGTTAGAAGATACTTTTTATATGAACACAGAAAGCACAGGAACTAGTAACCCATAACCAACTGTACAAGATCCCGTAGAACCAATACAGTATACAGTAGGAGGAAGACGGCCATTAGCAAGTTCAGGACGTAGCGAAGCAGACCCAAATAAAAGCTATAAATTTCATGGAAAGCGTAGACAACCAGATATGAGTATACAATTCTGACCGACTAATAACCAGGGAACCCTTTTAGATTTAGCTAGATTCGACCCTCAGATATGGCAAGAAGTAATAGAAAGATGGGAAAAAGATGCGGTAAAGGCATGGATAAGTAATCCTTATGAGACAACTGATATGTGGGACTTTATGGAAACACTTTTAGGAGACTCAGCTTTTAATATATACTTAACATTTAAAGGAAAATATGAGGAGATAATTAGACAACTTAAGGACTTAGGAGATAACCCGTGGAATTTTACAAGTTTTATAAAAGAAATACTTATAGGATATGACCCTTCTAGACGAAATACTTATACTCAAAGCATAGCATTAACCGAATTAGATCAAATGACTTTAGGAAGTTGGAGATATGTTGTGCCCTTTAGTAAAGAATACTTAGCTATAGCAGCTAGAACTGGAAAAAGTTTTGATGAAGAGATAGGAAATAAATATTTCAGAAAATTACCCGGAGAACTAGGAAGAGAAATAGAAAATAAATGGTCAATTTATTATACAAACTTACCAGCTCAAATAGCCTCAGGAGAAGTAAAAATAAAAGGAAGTTTAGGAATAGGACCTAGGATAATTTTTACATTTCAAAGACTCAGAGAAAAATGTATAGAAGTTAAAATACAGAAAGATTTGAAGAAACAAAATTATGGTTTTTGTAGCAGTGTAATATATACCCCTCAGCAATACGAAGATAAATACAATAGGAAAAAATACAAAAAATATGGAAAATATGGAAAAGATAAATATTGGAAGAAAAATTATAGAAAACCATGGAAAAGACAGAAATTCATTAGGAAAAGTAGAACTTTTAATAGGACAAATTACAAAAAATTACCCCAAGATGAAAAAGATAAAAGAAAACAAAGATATGTTAAAAAACCCAATAGTAAAAAATGTAATTGTTATATATGTGGAGAACCCAATCATTTTGCAAAAAACTGCCCAAAAAGATACAAACCTAATACTAATAAGCAGATAGAAAGATTAAATATTATAGAAGACTTAGAAGAAGATATAGTCAGCATAAATAGTGATGATTCAGATGTATATAGTATAGTCAGTAATTATGAATATCAATTAGAAACTATAAGCTCAGATAGTGATTCAGAAAGTGATACAGATGTAGATAATCTGTTAGGACAGCTTAACCAAGAAATAGGAAAGACTCAAGATATTTTCTTTATGATGGAATGTAATCCAGATACTGAATGTCAACATAGTTTTCAAATAGGATTAGGATTTGATACAACTAGATGCAGCTATTGTAATTGGTTTCCAGCCAGAGATAAGAGAGCTCAATGTTTATTATGCAGCATAACCTATTGTATAATTTGTTTAGAAAAATTAAATATGACACATAAGATAAGATTAGAAAATACTAGGAAAGATACCAGTATTGAAAACAGAGAATTACAACTAACAAATAGAGAATTAGAAGTACAAGTGCGAGAACTAAAACTTGGAGAATTAGAAGTACAAGTGCGAGAACTAAAACTTCAAATACGAGAAATAGAAATTAAGACTAGTTTTGACATAGAATGTTTAGAATTGGAAAATAAACAGCTTAAGCAATGAAGCTAGAACAATTTCACGAAATACCCTTAAAAGATAAGTTAGTTGAAGATCATATGAACTCTTTAGAATTAGTCAATTTAGTTGATTCTCAACCCTTTAGTCAATACTCTCAGACTCAACCAGATAGTACATATTTACCATTTAATTACCCTGTTATACCCAAGTCTAATTTAGTCGAGATTTCTTGTGTAATTAAGTTTGTAGAAAAAACCCTTAGCATAGATGCCATGATAGATACAGAGCTAGTAAATCATACATAGAACAACACGTAGTTCCACGGGATGGAACTGACCTTAGCAACACCAAATTTTAGTCAAGATAGCAGATGGCACCAAACAAACATATACACATTGCATTAATGGCGCCAGATTAGTTTTCACCCTCTAGGTTCTCAAGATCAAGACATAGAATGGTTTCTTACCACAAGTTTGGATAGGAAATAGCGAGCATGAATCATCCTTTCATTTTAGGACTTAATTTCATACTTAGTTTACAAGGCGGTATGTTAATCAGCCAACACAACATCAGCTTCTTTAAACGAACTGTCAATACACCAACCGTTTATGCCCTTAGCACTATAGCCCATTCATCAGAGTTGCGTGCGAAGCGTGGTGGTACCATAGGAGTAGATTCAGTTCCCGCTAGGTTTTTATTTCCAAGTAGAAATATTTTTCCCGAGCTAGCCCAAATATACATCCCTAATGAGATAGTAAACACTTCTTTAAATAAATTAGATATGGAAAACTATGAGCTAGAAGATTTTGAAGAAGTTCATTTTGAAGATAAAGGAGATTATTGGAACTTAGAAGATTTTCAAAAAATAGCTAATTTAAAATTAATTTTTGCAAAAATAGGAAAAATAAAGAAGAAACCAAAATACCAGAGAACAGAAAAAGATTTAGATGAGATAATAAGATTAGCAGAAACAACAGAAATTTTAGGAGAACAGCCCATGAAATATTGGGAGAGAAATAAAATTTTAGCCAGTTTAGATATAAAAAATAGAGACTATAGGATTACCTCAGCACAAATAGATCACACACCAGCAGATATAGAAGAGTTTAGAACTCAGATTAAAGAATTGTTAGATTTAGGAGTAATTAGACCTAGTAATAGTCCACATAGAAGCCTTGACATTTATGGTTAGAAATCATGCAGAGATAAAAAGAGGAAAGCTAGAATGGTAATAAATTATAAAAGATTAAATGATAATCTGAAGATGATAAATACAATATACCGATAAAGATCGACTTATAAATAGAATCTGACAAAGAAAGATATTTAGTAAATTTGATTGTAAATCAGGATTTTGGCAGATAAAAATGGAAGAAGAAAGTATACCATGGACAACCTTTTGTTGCCCACAAGGACATTATGAATGGCTAGTCATGCCCTTTGGATTAAAAAATGCACCTTCCATATTTCAGCGTAAAATGGATAGTATATTTAATAAATATAGCTTTATATTGGTATATATTGATGACATCTTAGTCTTTAGTCCAGATAAAAATAGTCACATAGATCATTTGTATATAACATTAGAAGAATTCATAAATAATGGAATAATAATTAGCAAAAAGAAGATGGTATTAAATACACCTCACATAGAATTTTTAGGAATGGAGCTAGGAGATGGAAAAATTAAACTACAACCTCATATAGTTAAGAAAATTTTAGATTATCCAGATAAATTAGAAGACACTAAAAAGCTTCAATCATTTTTAGGAATTTTAAATTATCTTGTGAATGTACATTCCCAACCTTAGCAAAATAATAGGACCACTATACAAGAAACCACACCCACAGGACAAAAATATTTTAATCGACAAGATATAGCCTTAGTTAGGAAAATTAAGGACATTTGTAGAAATTTACTGCACTGCACTTCCTTTAGAATCGAGAATACATAGTTGTAGAAAGCAGATGCAAGTCGACTAGGATGGGGAACAATCACATTAGCTAAACCTAGTAAATATGATAGTAAGAATAAAGAACGCATTTGTAGATATAGTTACGGAAAATTTAAAGAAAAAGATACAACCATGACCACTTAGATTTGAGATATTAGGGGTAGTCTATGCAATAAATAAATTTAGATTATTTTTGCACAAACCATTTACAATTAGAGCAGTTGTGAGGCAATAGTTAGATTCCATAATAAACTTAATGAGCGTAAACTAAGTACTAGAAGATGGGCAAAATTTTTAGATTGTATAGTAGGACAAGGATATAAGGTAGAATTTGAACACATTAAGGGTAGTGATAATAGGCTAACAGATTGGTTAAGTAGGAGAATTTATTTAGAAAAAGAAGATAACCAGTTTAGCTTTTGTGCAGATAATGGAGAACAGCAAGACCATGAACTTTGGGGGATTCTCTCTTCCCATTCATGAAGGCGTAACAAAATTCGACCCTTGACAGAATAGAGGTAGATTCGGTTCAAAGTTGTCTTTTAGATAACCTTTGGAATAGTCAGAACCACCCAGCTAAACGCCTTTCAGCCTTAAACTCTCTCAGTATATATTTTTCAAAAATCCAAAATAAACCTCTGTCAAAAAGTTTTTCTTTCTATGTAGTAGTTAAAGGAACCAAGCCTGGTATTTACCATGATTAGACTACAGAAGTAGATCCCTTAGTAAAATACTTTCCTATGCCTCAGTTTAAAGGTTTTTATGATTTTGAGTCAGCCAGTACCTATGCCCGAAGACAAATAGGAACCAGTTACCATATTAGCCAGATAGCTAAAGATTACCTGGACACATTGAGCAAGATGAAGTCAACCATCTTTGCTACCAGTGGAGCTCCAGTTAGCCAGATAATTGAAACCAATAGTTCAGGCAGTAGTAGCAGCTCTAACCCTCAGACAGATCCTCAAAATCCTCTCCAATTATGCAGACATTGTGAAGGCCTTACCAGAAATTTCAAGGAAATTATGGATAAAGGCAAAAAGGTCAGTGAAGAGCTAGACCAGCTCCGAGACGAAGAAAAACAATTGAGAGCAACCATTCGAACCCTAACTAGTCAGCTTAAAAAATTAGCTCCAGAAAAAACACCAACCTCCTTACCTAGCCCAGAAATCAAACAACTCACCAGTGAGGAATTTGACCAATTGAGTGCTAGAATGTATTTCTTCAGGCATTCTATCATTCGATCCCTTTGTGAGAAAAGCCAAATAATAGAAGATTTAAAACCCTATATTTATACCTTAGCCGAAGATAGCAGAAATAACGAGTTAGTTATTATTCAGCAATTTCTTCAGGATCTCTCCATAGCAAGAGTCGATTGCCCTGGCTTAGCCTATCATTGGATCTATAGTTACGAAGATAAAGAGCAGCCCTGCTTAGAAGAAGAAAAATGCAAAAAGAGGTCCGAACATTTTGGTAGATGTCAGTGTAACCTAGATTTCAGCATTTGTTTTTGCCAGATAAATCTAGCCACATTCGAGCCATTGGAGATAGAAATTCGAGGCAAAACTTGTTCTCTAACAGCTCCAAAATTGTTAGATTATGGTTTTGTCACCAGATTAATTTTTTCAGAACCAAATCAGACAGATAGTTTTGGACACAACCTTGCTCATACAGTACAGTGCGTAATGGAAGAACATCATCTGTATGTAGAAGCCTTGATAGATAGCAAACTACCAGAGTGGAAAGGAGTATGGTGCAATTCAGCTAAACACAAAATGTACCTCAGAGGAACCTCTACATTCCCCGGATACCCGGGACTTCTCAATAGGAGACCACAGCCTGCAAAAGATTTCCACTAAAAGATCAGCTCAATAAATGGAGAAAATTTGCCAAAGACACTCTACTAGCTTATAATGGAAATTATGGACATTTAGTTTGTGAAGATAGACATCAGAAGATATACTGCAATCTAGCTATCCCAGGATATCCATTCAGCCAAGAGACATTCGTCAATGAAAGTCAGTACCCTAATTATCAGCATGGCGTTTCACATATATCACCGGTAATGGAAGAAAATGATCAAGAATGGGAACCACCCATGGGAGATGGGGAAGACTTTTATGACCAACTCTCAGCAGCAGATCTGGATGACTTAGCAGATAGAATGTATGGCTAAAAAAAAAAAAAAAAAAAAAAAAAAAACAGCGGGTCCCACTAATAATATGAATTAAAATAAATATTTATATATAGTATGACCTGGTAACTTTTTATTTAAAGTTCAATTCTCCAACCGACCCTAACTCTTTACGCTAAATATTTTTTTACAAGTCTTAAAAATATCAGGTTAAGTTGGACGACGCTGACCTTATTAGGCCAATAAGCCCATAGCCGCCTATAGAGGGATGTAAATTGGGCCTACTAGCCCACGATCCACCTAAAGTCCACTCATCGCCCGGGTAGACTCAGTTAGAGCTGAGCCCAACCTGAGACCTTCGGCCTGGGCCATGTGTTTTGGAGCCCAATACGGCCCAAAAATTTCTCTCCCACCTAGCTCGACCTGGCTCAACCAATCCCCCAACGGCTCCCTCCTCCAACAGTAAAAAAATTGAAAAATTCACAACAGCCAAATTTTTTTTTTTTTTAAAAATTTAACCCCTCCTTCTCAAATCCTATAAATACCACCTTTCTCCCTTTTTATTTATCACAAACAAATCTCTCTCCCAAACTCTCATTCTCTAACAACTCTCAACTCTCTCAATCAAGTTTAAAGTCTCATCCCCACGTAGCAATTGCAATTGTGCGAGAAAAAACTTTCTCATTCCTAAATGGCAATTGCAATTGCACAAGAAATTTTTTTTATCAAGATAAAAAAAATTTTGTATCGCATTTGGCAATTGGTAACATTAATTATTTTAATTAATATTTATTAGTTACTTATTTTTGTTTACATTAATTATTTATTAATATATATTACTTGTTATGATTTACTCATTATTTTAATTAATTGTTAGTTGATATATATTTTTTTCCTTACATTATTATGGATCTTATTATTCTTAATGTTTACGCCGACACTGATACATATATATATCATAAATTTGTTGATTTTCTTTCTACTGTACCTAATGTTCCCCTTTCAACATCGTCGTCGTTGTCGTTGCCGTCATCATCATCATCATCTAGGGGTACGACTAGTACTATTTGGGAGTATTTGGAAAGAATATCTGTAAATAATTTTGATAGTACAACTATAATTAAAATAACAATTGTGATTGGTGGCACTAAAATTAGGGGCACTAATGCCCCTAATTTCCATATAAGGCAAGAAAAACAGGAAATTAGTGCCATTAGTGCTAGGAAAATTAGTGCCACAAATCATTTTTCTTAAAATAAATATAAATATTGTGCACATTTATTTAATGTTGCATCTGCAGGGGGTATTAGTCATCTAAAAGGCATGCTAACAAACATTTACGAAGTCAACAACCTAATATTAGAACTTAAATACAATTGGGGGGTTCATCAACTGATAATTTGCAAACATTTTCATATAATTCTACATCTGCACAAAATTCTGTAATTGATTATATTATTAAAAAAAAACAAAATTATAATGAACATGAGAGAATTCAAAGCAATTTGTATTATATATCATTGGTCAATGCGAGTGAATTGTCTGCCTCTTCCAATGATTGATCAACCATTTGTTTTCCACTAGTTCATTTCTAATGTTGTTATTAGATTACTGAGGTGAAGTATAATGCAAATGATTGGTAGGCTAACAGATGCCAACCTAGTTGGGATATACTTGACCTATAGTGATACAATTTCTCTACCATCATCAATAATTTATATTTATTTTATTTAATGATATAAATTTTGTAGTAATATTTTATTTCATTTTGAAATAAAATTTATTAATTAAATGTTATCTATTTAATTTAATAATTGTAATATTTTGTTTCATTCTGATATGTATAAAATTATTCATTTCATTTCATTTTTTTTTTCAAAAAAGACTATGTATGTGGTTTACAACTAAATAAGAAAATGACATAATTCATAACCACAGAACATAACACAATAACTAAATATTTCATTAACCATAACTAAAATAATATCATAACTTAAAAAGAAAATTAGTCAGAACTAATGTATAAAATGATATAACTTGATACCTAATCATAACTATAAAAACAAAAATACAAAGTCCTAATTAAACACCACACGAGTCATAACCAAATAGCTCTCATGAATAATCATAATAACTAAAATAATGTCATAACAAAAAAAAAATTACATAATTTCATATTTTTTTAGTTATAACCAAAAAAACATAAATCATACATAATTAAATAACAACACATGAAACATAACCAAACATCTCATTAATCTTAACTAAAATACTCTAGTACATTTTTTTTTTATATATTTTTTATCCCTCATAAATAATATATATATAAAATATCTATCATTTATATTTCGCAAAAAAAAAAAAAAAAACCCTCCAGGCTCGATGACCCTATTTTAATTGGGCACGGGCCTAACTTTTTAGCTTGTAGAATAGCTCAACCCAGTCCAAATTTTGACGAGAGGCCACGAGGTCTGGATAGATTGTGTCAGAATTACACCTCTACCCATAAGTGGGTGAAAAACATTGTTCACATTTCCCAAATCATAATTGAGATAACCTTTATCTTATATAATGAAAATGTGATGTTATTATAAAATAAAAATAAAAAAGACAAATGGTAACGAATGTTGACACTGTTAACATTGGAAATGTAATAGAAGGTGTTTTGAAAGTTTTGTTAAAATGTTAAAAGGTAGTAGAAAAATTATAAAAAATTATTTTGAATTTAGTGATGAGTGGCTCGAGATCTACGTATTTTTTTAATATTTTTCATATGTTCTAGATATACTAGTTACCAGTATCCATAAAAAATATATATATATAATTTTTAATCCAATTATGAGAGGCATTAATTTCATATATTATTTAAAAAATTAATTAAATACATATCTTATATATATCAATGCAATTTTTATTTTACAATTAAATTACCAAGGATTTAAATTCATTCAGTAACACTATACACGCCTTGCTCTCAAGATTTCACATGTGATTTGGATTTATTTAGATAACACTCTGCACATGATAGTTGAGACTACTAATTGTGTTTTGCTGGTTACAATTTTTTTTGAAATCGTCTAATTATGTAAATAAGTTAAATTTGAACATAATTTTAAATTGATTAATTTTGAAGTCAAATTTGAACAACGGTTCACAAATCTTAGGGATTATTTGAGAATAAATTATTTTAGTAATTTTTTTACTTTTTACAAAAAAAATGTGCATAAAAATATAGCGATACTGTGACTCCAAAAAGATAAAAACAAATAAAAAGTATGCTATTTTATTAGCATCCTGAACAACCCCTTTGTATTTTAAAAATAAATAAATCAATCAAGCTACTCAAATTCATTCAGATAGTTCGAAATTGATTCATTATGTAAACAAATTAATTTTGAACATAATTTTAAGTTTGTTAAGTTATTAAATCAAACTTAAACCTACTACTCAATGTGACTCAATTCGTTGTCAACTCTATTTGAAACATGTTTTCCCCCACTTTTTTTACGGTGTTAAAATATATTTCAAAGATTTGACAAATTTAAAAACAAAATCACTAATAACAAAAATATCAAAAGAGTAAAAAAAAAAAACAAAAAAAGGATTAGAAGATGCTTCAATGGTAATGTTCTTTCATTTTTTTCAATGGTATTTACGGGCTGGTCCTATTTATCAGACTTATTTACCTATAAGTCCCACTCATTTTTTCATCTACCGATATCCGTAAAATGTATGGGGTCAAATAAGTATTTTATAACTTATTAATGTATTAAAAAAATGTGAAGGACTTATAAGTAATTAAGTCCATCACTTATGACTAGTTCGAAATTTATCATTTTTTCAATGATTATATAGCTCATAAAACATGGTTCTTTCATTTTTATTCTTTGAGTTGGGGTTTTACCTTGATTGAGGCAACATGCCAATAATACAATGAAAGTAACATGTTCTTTTCCCATTTTGGGTGATGAAAATATTTAAAATAGCATGTAGAATGGGAATGGCATTCAATTTAGGGTGAAGCACCAATAAATCCCAATATTTAATATTGTGAACTGATCAGTCCTTAAGTTTTTTAGATGAACCGAAAAGTCCTATTCATAATGAAATTACCGATAACGTTTTATTTCATGAAAGGGTGTAAGCCAAAAGAGGGGTAAATGTGGAATTCAACGACAGGGGAAATTACACATTTGGGCGAAGCGCACTATAGACTTATTGCGTTTTTCCCTCCTTCGTGATCGAATCCCACGTTACCAGGGATGGAAAGATTCCATATTTGAATGTGGATTTCGATAGACTTTGATGATCGAGGGTATATGTAACTGAAGGCGTGGTGTTTCCAGCGTTCTGAAAGCAGAAAACTCTACATTGTGCGACTGCCATTTCGTGTTTCGTTCAGTAATCGTGGATTTTGATTTGGGAATCTTGTTGCACAACGTATGATGACGCCACAGCGAGGTTAGTTATGGTTTTCTGATTTCGCAATGGAATTTATGAGTCGTGGATTTAGGGTTTGGTTCTGGGTGGGTAGGGTTTGTACATTAATGGGGTTTAATGTTCGCTTTTACGGTAATGTTTGTGTGTTATTCTGATGTTAAATTTTTTATTCTGATGTGATGTTTAGTTTATGGACTTGTTAATTGAGTTGCCGATGTTGTATACGGTCGTTTCATGTATGTCTGTTTGGTGTGTGTTGGTGTTTCGGTGGCTCTTTGCCATTGTTGTTTGGGTTTTTGTTTGGGGTTACAATTGTTGTCAGCGTTGTCTAGTGCGGACGCATGTTGTCGTGTTTGCTGTTTGTAGCTTTTGACATTGACGCATTTGATTTCATGTTCAAGGTTTAACATCGCACCAACGTACGTAATCCAATCAGTGGTGTAAATATTTTACATTGACTCTTAGCCCATGTTTTACAATTACACGATAAGAATAGCTTTTGACATTGACGCATTTGATTTCATGTTCAAGGTTTAACATTGCACCAACGCACGTAATCCACTCAGTGGTGTAAATATTTTACATTGACTCTTAGCCCTTGTTTTACAATTACACGATAATAATAGCTTTTGACATTGACGCATTTGAGTTCATGTTCAAGGTTTAACATCACACCAATGCACGTAATCCACTCAGTGGTGTAAATATTTCACATTGACTATTAGCCCATGTTTTACAATTACACGATAACAAATTTTCACAAGGGTCCGAACGATTTAATGTAACAATTTAGAATTTTTTCCACATATACGCTGTAGTTTTGGCTGTCGGATGTTTATTTGTTCGACATGGTTTTATAGTGTCGTACGTGTGTGACGGTACTAAAGTTTACGCTGTCGAGTTTACACTTTGGTGCAGTCATTTTTGCTTTACCCTGCCACATGAAGCAAACTGAATGGAAAAGAGTCATTGGTGTTAATGTTTTACATTACAATATGTTTGCCTTGGGCTTCTTCGCCAATGTTAATATTTATGTTGAACAACACACCATTTTTACATTGACAAATACGCCATGTTAAGAATTATATCCACATATACTCTGTAGTTTTTGGTGTTTGATGTTTATTTGTTCGACATGGTTTTAGAGTGTAGTACAAGTGTGACAGTACTGAATGGAAAACACTCATTGGTGTTAATGTTTTACATTGCAGTATGTTTGACTTGGACTTCTCCACAATGTTAATATTTACATTGAACACCACACCATGTTTACATTGACGAATACACCATTATTGAGCAATCTTGATATTCTTATGTTATATGTCTTACATTCAATGTTATGATTCCAATCTCAGGAGTCATGATTGTTAACATGAGGAGGATGTAATTGGGGATGTGGTAGGCTTGGCGGAATTTCATGTGCGATATGGTTACAGTGTTGTTGTAATTGTTTCATGTAATTGTGCATTTAATTGTTTCATCTTCAAGGTAGATCATCGCACCAATGCACGTAATCCACTAAGTGGTTTAAATATTTTACATTGACTATTAGCACATGTTTTACAATTATACGATAAGAAAGTTTCATGAGGGTCCGAACGATTTAATGTAACAAATAAGAATTATTTCCACATATACTCTGTAGTTTTGGGTGTTTGATGTTTATTTGTTCGACATGGTTTTAGAGTGTAGTACAAGTGTGACAGTACTGAATGGAAAACACTCATTGGTGTTAATGTTTTACATTGCAGTATGTTCGACTTGGACTTCTCCACATTGTTAATATTTACATTGAACACCACATCATGTTTACATTGTGAATACACCATTATTGAGCAATCTTGACCTTCTTATGTCATATGTCTTACATTCGATGTTATGAATCCAATCTGAGTCATGATTGTTAACATGTTTAGGATGTAGTAGGAGACGTGGTAGGATTGGCTGAATTTCATATGCGACATGGTTATAGTGTTCTTTGTAATTGTTTCATGTAATTGTGCATTTGAAAGGCACCGGTGTTCTTTGTAATTGTTTCATGTAATTGTGCAACAAGAACACATTAAATGAAAGACACCCAGTGTTGATAATTTATAAATAGAAGTATGTTTACATAGGATTGTTCAATGTCCTTAATAATTACCTTGAGGAATACACCATGGCTTAGAAGTGTAGATCTTGTTCCATTATATGTCTGACTTTTGCATTTGTCAATCAAATTTGTAGTTGTTACCGTAACTGGGCAGTTGATTGGAAAGATGTTTGTTGTCATATATTAATGTGTGTTTCAATTGGAGTGTTCATGGTGTTAACTTTTTGTGGTTGTAGCAGGAAATTCGCGGCGACAAGCAGCGCAACGTAGCGCTGGAGGAAAAAAGACGAATTCATCGAAGGGAAAGTCATCATCGACCAGATTAGCAGTGAGAAGGCAGACTAAAGCTGTCGGTCTGCGAATAAGAAGGCCTGATGGTGGTGTGAAAAGTGAACACAGAAGGGCAGTGGTTGACCCGTCAAAGTTAATGTATCGGTCAAACATGGCTGGGGTGATTAAAACTGTCTCTGAAGTCATGCTGGGTGAAGCACACATACGTCACTTACAAAGAACCCCATTTTGGCTATTGATTGATGCGATACGGACAAACCATTTGTCGGAGAAAACATTTAAAAAATGTGACGGGACAGTATGCCGCATTATTCAGACGTACAACCATGTAGATGAAAAGTTTTAAATTGGGGGGAAGGGTATACCACTGCGTAACAGCGATGTAAGACTAATATTTGGGATACAATGTGGCCGAGAAAAATTGGACTTGTCGTACGGGGTGAAGCCTCCCTCCGATTTTATCCAGCGACGTCGTCCAAACATTGGACGCATATCTTGCAAAGTAATTAAGGAGCTTATGGTCGAAGCACTGCAAGGGACCAGCGCACGGGATGAGGAAGACGTTGCCAAACTGTTATGCTTGTACATCTGTGCAAAGCTGTTCTTTGCAACTACTGGGGAGGCTATTGGGTGGGCTTACGTCCGAGCCGTCGACAAACTGGATACGCTAAGGCTCTATGACTGGACAGCGGCAATTCGTAATACGATGATTGGTTCATTGAATGATTTCTACAACAAACCAGCAAAAGTGACTGGTTGCGTTGTCGCATTGCTGGTAAGTAATACTTAATGGGGTTTGTCATTATTTATTAATTCTGTTGTTTGATGCTTATGTTTGATTTGCAGTTTCTGGTTTGTGAGCACACAAACCTAATCGAGCCAGAACAGCCTAAACTGTTTCCACGGTTTTGCAACTGGAATATTGGCAACCTAATCAGCAGGATTAGGTTGCTGGATTTAACGTCAGAAGGTGTTTTTGAGGTACGGATTACCCCGCTTTTGAAGTGGTGTACTTTAAAGTCTGCACAGTTTGTGGTCGTGTAACATTTAATGTCTTTCAGGTGTATTGTGATAAATTATCCGGATTAGTACTTGAGTGTTATCAACTGAACGCCAATGTAATTGACATGGAGGGGCAACGAAGTGGTAACCGGAACGTTGGATTGAACAATATTTTGAAAGTGGTCCCAGAAACGATGTGGGACGGTAATGTGGTAGACAGTACGAAGTTGGCTGCTGCAAGTGCAAGTTTTGAAGGGTGGCAATCGTGTCCTCTTACTGATGGGCACATCGAGATAGAGTCGAAATTGGAAGACGCATGCAAGATTACCGAGTCTGCACGTCATTCTGAGAAGAATTTAGGGGACATTATTGCAACGGGTGAACAGGGTCCCGGCTTGTTCCACGACGATTGAGATATCGGCACACATCGTGAAGACTAACGGTAGCGGAAAACATGGAGCAGGCACTGATAAGAGCATTGGCCAAAATAAAGGAACTGGAAAATGAGGCTGTTAAGAAGGCAGAACATGTGAAGGAGTTAGAAGGGAAAATGAGTACAATGGAACGGATGGTTGGTCAGCAATGTACCAATGTGTTTATGGGGTTCGACAGTGTTCTTCGTGCGAAGGACGCTGAAATACAACGGTTAACAGGGGTCGTTACTGATTTGCAAGTGAGAATAGTAACGTTGGAAGATCAGATTGACGACAATGAGGCGCACATAGTCAGCCAAGCAGTGATGAATGACAGTCCCAGCTGCCGGACAGTCGGTGACCATTACGTCGGCACAAACACTGAGTCAAATGCAAATGGCCTTGAAGGCAATCAAATGCATCCCCCACCAACAAACATCAATTCACACCAGAGCAAGATTGCCATTGCAGATTGTGCATCTAAGGAGGACCATTCAGTATCTGGAAACGACATACCTATGCCAGACAAGCCCATCATGGCAGACTACATAGGTAGTGCAGTTGGCGTGGATGAAGGTTGTACGGATTTTCGATTTGGTACAGTTGGTAGCCCGAAAGTAAATTCAATGATGAGGCGTGTGAAGGAAAAACCGAGACGGGAATGGAAGTTAGTGGATTATGAATACCCCCGTGTTGTTGTCCGTACAAAACAGCAAAAGTATGTTGGTCCAGGTGTTGTGGTTGTATCTGGTGAAGTGGTTAATGTTGACGATGGAAGTGAAATGGAGAAAACGTGGGCTGGTTTTAGAATGAACCACAAGTTCCCTGTGTGGAAAATGCTCAGCACAGACGAACAAAAACGTTTAGAGGAATTGTACAACGTAAATGGTGACGGGTGCGTATTACTTTATGTTGGTGCAAATTTTTTTTATTGAATGTCATTTTTTAAAGTTATGAATTGTTATGAACTATTACGTTTTGTGTAGAGCTGTAATATGGGGTGGAATGGGGAGCGATGTGCAAGTCCGCTTCACAGATGTACAAGCTTTGGTTCAAAATTTGGGTATCAAAGGCAATGTAAGTACTGTTGCGGTGGTTGACATGGTGGTTTGTGAAGGTTTTTTTTTCTGCAAATCTGTTTTCCATTATGATTAACATTGTCATTGACATAGTATGTTTGCACTGTCGGCAGTAATCTGTGAGATATACTTACTGATTCTGAGACCCGGCGCATTTACAAGTGAATACGTTGATCGATCTTATTTTACTGGAAGCATTTGTGCGGTATGGTAGCTCAACAACATGTTTTATTTATTATGTTATGTGAACGTTGTAATAGTTTGTGATATCCATACCAATGTTAAATGCGGGACATGATCACGAAATTCAAGTTTGGAATCGAGGGGCGATTACTTGAAAGTCCATTTTAACGGTGAAGGAGAAGATACATTCACTTCCGATATACTACTCTAACCTTTGGACAATCATGGTTCATGATACCGAATGTGGGACATGGCGACATTACAACTCGGTCACGAACGAAAGGCAAGCCGGATCATCATTTGATGGAGGGAAAATGGTAATTACGTGTTTGTTGTTTTATAGGATTAGTTAAGCCCTGTGGGTGTTTGTTAGTTTCATGGTGTTAATTCTTTGCAGAAAGCATGGGTTATGGAGTACACGAGACGGTTGCTGAAAGAAGGTCCATTGGCTGATGAAGTTGATATTGGAACTACGGATGGTGAGCTTGAGTCGGTCATTGAGTGTCCTCAACAAGAACCAGACTCGTAAGTTTTTTTTTGTTGGATAATTGTAATGATTGAAACACATACAAGTTCAAGAGCAATTAAAGCGTACTTAAATTGTTTTTTTGAGCGTTGTTGCGAGGCGGATTGTGGCATTATGGTTTGTTTCATCATGCGCCAATATATTCACAATGTCGATTAATGAGAACAATGGATGGGTGAGCCCAAATACATTCATGATGCGTTGGTGAAGACCTTCATGAATGATCCCGAAGAACTGCGCGCAGTGGTTGATGATTGATGACTGGTTGTCTAGGTAACCGTTGAAGATTACACATGTTTTGATTCGATGACAATGGTGCATATGTTTTTGTTTTAATCGTTAGCGAGAACCACGTATATTTGGTGACGGTTTATGTAAAGATTTTGCTTTCTGACGCTTAGTATCTGATAGCATTAATTAGTGTGGGAAGTCATATGTTCTGATGGATGTGAATAATATCGCACTTGGGTTTAAGTAAATATATATTTTTTGAGGTAGCTTAGACTGGAATTATATGGACCACCATATTTTCGGTTGATTGCAAACTACGTTGGCATTCTTCATTATGGTTTGATCTGTACAAATTGTTCTATTGTTGAAGTACTGGTTTACATTCGTAGAGTTTGCATGGTTGTTTTGTGACAACTATTTGCATGGCTGATGCTGGAAATTATACTTATGGTTTGTTCTGAACGATTTGTTCATATGGTCAAGAAGTAGTTTACGTTGCCATTAAATGTTTAGATGTATCAATGTAAGAATGGTTGTTTAGTAAACTGTCGGATTATTTGCGGTTTTCATTAGTTATTTGTTGGCTGATGTTAGCTGATGTCGCAAATGGATTTAACTAAGTACTAATCCTGGTAAGCAAGTTTTTAATTGCGTGTTAATGGTGTGACTCAAAGCTTGCATGTGATGCTACATGTCACATTTTAAGATGGTCTGTTCCTGTGAATAAGAGTAGGAAACGTTTTACAAGGCCCCGCAGCGTTTATTGGCAAACTAGGTGAAGATGCTTTGTTCGTGTAACTTGTTTTCTTAATTGGTGCCATACCCATACACCGTTTTATTGGAATAAAATGCCAGGCAATATGTAACTGAGCAGAACAAGTAACTGTGGGACGAGGTACATTGTGGAACACATGCGCTAAAGTGATAATTGTAATCGTAATCCAAAAGAAACCAATTGTAGTTTGTGACATAACAATTAAAACCAACATTCAGAAAAATAATGTAATCAAATAAATTTGCATTCAGTCTGACACTTGGGATAAACGCCCGGACCAACGTAAACGAGAAGTGCAAAAATGTAAGTTACAGAGAACGAAGAATATTTCCACAATTTGCAGTATGAAAATAAAAACATGTGAGAAGTTCAAATGTTGGAAAATAATAATTGAAATGACTATGGATTGTTAGACCGGACGTTGGTATTGTAGGCAACTACATCGGCTCCTTACATGTCTTCCTGTTATGGTTGCCCATCTTGCCGCAACGCCCACATCGAATACGTTGAATCACCTCTCCTTTCGAAGGAATCCTTTTCCGCTTAGGCCTCCGGGCGCTTCTAATTGGTGGTGCAATGAGGAAGTCATTAGGCTTGAATGTCGGCTTGCGGCTGTAGGAATGGGAAAGCTTGACTCGAATCACGATGCCTTGTACTTATCTACATGGTAATAACAATCCTTTGAGTCGTACCGTTTTTCCACTATTTTGAAATACAACAACCACATGCGAACATGGAAAACCATTCAACTGCCACTGGTAGCATGAACATGTACGTCTGAATATGTCAACCATCACCGACGGGTGAGAATGAACCTCATACACATTGGCATCAGCTTGACTAACAATCCAAGACCTACGGTTTGTAACTCGACTCAACTTCTTCTCCATTTTAGGGCATATAACGCCGGTCCACTTACTAGATTTCAGTCTACGCTTCGTCCTCTTCTCCATGATTTTCCCTCTTATCGTGTCAACCAAATGGGTGATTGGAAGGTGGCGTGCTTCGCTAATCCAATTGTTGAATGACTCAGCTGCGTTGGAACACATTTCACCATAACGCTGACCCCTTCAAAAAATAATGCGCAAAAGAAACAGTTGGTGAAAGTTAGATCAATACGGTAAAATTGCCAAAACCACGGGGGTTAGAAAAATACACAATAAGCAATACTGTGCATATGTGTGACAGGAAAACATTGGTCGAAATGTGTACAACAAACCCAACACATACTTGATATCTGGCGTTTGCCCAGTGATTGGGATGCAGCTCTTTCATGAAGTTTTCGATAATCGTTGGGTTTGACTCTCTTAATACCTCCATTTTCTGATTAAAACATGTCACCGTGGGTGCATAAGCACATTCTCGCAATTTGCGCATCAGTCCAAACTTGTGCGTTGCGTTTACATATTTCATTCGATCACGCAAATTTATTTGGAGATGTAACAGACAGAAAGCGTGATGCGCCGAAGGGAATATGGTAGGCATTGAGTGAAGCAAGCGGCGTTCGATCGGAATCTGAATGTTAAATTACGGTCTTTATCGACATAGCGTGTGAGCTGCTTCAAGAACCACTCCCAATTTGCCGTATTTTCAGAATCGACAATTGCAAAAGCAACTGGAAATAAACCTGAAAAGAAACACATACATAAGAACATTCAATGAGAAGGAATAGAATCAAATAATGCTGGAATGTATACCCACCATTTGGTTAAAAAACCAATCTTTTGTAAATGTCATGTGAACGTTACTCAGAGTATAATGTAATAGCACAGTTTAGCAACTCGACACGGGAATTGTAGGTATTGAATCGTAAAAATAATTACTAAAGATTTGAGTGTTCGAGTAATGACCAAAATAGTCAATGTGAAATATGTTGCTTCGGTTGACAAGGAAAGCATTCAAATAATGTATAAAAATTAGATGGAGCAAAATAAAATGACAATCTCACCTTGGTTGCCATCCTTAGCGATTCTGACAAGTAGATTCCCCTTAAATCGGCCCTTCAGAAGCGTTCCATCAAGGAAAATCAATGGGCGACATTGATTGAACCCGTCTATGCATCTTGTGAAATGAAATAAAATTTCTCCCAAACCTTGCGGACTGTTGATCAAATTCAAGGTTAATGTAACTATTCGGGTTTTTCTCCATTACTGCATCACTATACCATCTGAGTTGGTCGAATGACATAGCATGATCCCCATACACTATACCCCTAGCCTTTTCCACACCCAACCATGCAACTCGATAACTTATATCTAAACCGTAATCATTCTTCATATCGAACACTACATCTGTTGGGCGTGTCAACGGTTGGTTACGAACACGGTCTGCAATCACATCAGACACCAATTCAGACCCAGTACGCGGGTTCCTATACGTCCGCACAGCTACACCACACGTGTGCAAACTAGCGAACCTCCTAACGCATAAAACTCCGTTGGATGGTAACATCCTCGCATGTATAGTCCACGAGCATCCGGTGGACGTTGCAAATTTGCAAACAACTGTAACGCGCAATGCATCATTTTTCTGGCCCGATCTGAAAGCCAGATTCCACAGCAAACTTAGCAAGAACAGTCCGAAACTCGTTTGCGCCCCCTCCAAAACATTGGCCTACATGTGTGATCCCGTAAGCTCATTCAGCAGACAAATAATACTTTGATTTATGAGGACAATACGTTGACAACAAATCCGTACGATCCTCCATATCAAATGTTGACCAAACATTTGGAGTAACCCCAATGTGTCCCACAGAATCCAACGCACCACATTCATTAGAAGACCCAGCAGTCTGTAATTGAATGAGGACATTTATATGATCAAGACCCAATGACTTGGTAAGGCACAACATATTCTGAATGTCATCATCGCAATCCACCTTGAACTTATTGTAACCGGGAATGTCGAACATCATGTACACAAGATCTGGCACCAAACCATCAAACTTCCCACAAATAACATCAACAACTTTCTCGAATGTGGACGCGTGACACAAACGAACAGCAGCATTGGTTTGGCCATACGTACACAACAACAAAAGGGCAGCATCCACACCTACGCATCAACGAAACGTCTTTACAATCACACATTAAATACAATAGAAGCGCATTACGTCAGTGTGAATTATTTGAACAAGCAAAATTACTTATGTGCTACCCAGTAAAACAGTATGAATTAATATGGCTTGATGTCCCACAAAGCCCACACACCAGGCCGACGATGGAAACCAAACAATACGTAAGACATAACAAATCTAAAATGATCTAACACCGAATTGAAAACCAAAAAAAATTTAAAAGACTCTCACACCCCCAACCAACGAAGCACACACAGCTGGACAATGTTTTCAAAAAACAACGAAAAACAATGAACACACATCAGACCAATGTTTTTAAGAAAAACAGGGGAAAACAGGCGACTACAGATCAAGGTGAATATCTCTTATTGAGCAAGTCGACGCACACCCAACCCAAAACCAGAGCCCATAAACAATCAACAGACATCAAACCAATGTATGGAAAAGAACCCAGGGGAAAAAACAATTGCACATCAATGGGAATATACTGTTCAATGGTAATTACACACCCAACCCAAACCCAGAGCCACCGGAACATGATCTAAAACCGAAAAAAACCCCCTTAAAAAAAACGATTACCCATACCCCATACCAACAAACCACACACATCAGACCCATGTAGAAAATAAACAAAATCCACTGTACGCACCTTGTGTCATCGTTCCAAAAACCTTCCGTCAAACCGGTGCTCTCTTTCGTCAATGGCAAAAACCCAGACTAAAGCATCCACATAGGAGGATAAAAACCACTTACACCGTGATATGCTCCACGAAATCATACAAACAGAATATTAACCTCCACGTCTTACCAAACGAATGAAAAACACGCACTTATTTGTTCGAATAATTAAACATTCAAAGGGGTATTCCAGTAAAACCATAAACCTTCCTAACAAAAATAGGACTAATCTGTCTATAAGAAAAATCATAGGATTAAATGGGTTAACATTTCTTCATATGGGATTTACGGGTAAATTCTCCTTCAATTTATTTGGGAAATGCAAAAATAAACATTCAAAAAAAATAAAATAAAATTATACTTCTAGGTTTGGAATGCACATACCCATGGCCATGCCCTCTAGTTTAGTTATGAAATCTATGATGATTCTATTGTTACATGCGATTTAATTATGCAGTCTATGATGATTCTATTATTACATTTTTGTTTCAAATTTTGCTTGCAAGTATTTATTAAATATAAACCCCCCCCGCCCCCTCTCTCTCTCTTAATTTAAACTATTTAATTTTGTGTATTATTTTTTTAAATCACTGAAACTGTCTTATTATAAATTAGATATATTAGGCTTTAAGATTCAGATCCTCTTAATACTTTTTTCATCTAATCATTATTTAATAGTTAAATTGTGACATTTGAATCAATTACTAGACGAAGACTGGATGAAAAAATACTGTAAATAATCATCTTCTAAGTTTTTAAATTGTTGGGTTTGTCTTATGCCCTATCAAAGCATTATCTGTCTCTTGCCCTATCAAAGCATTATTTGTCTCTTGCCCTTGCCTTATTTGTCTAATTTTTTGTACATAGTGTTTGGTCTAACTCTCATAATAGGTTTCATTATACTTGATATAATAACTTTTTGTGTATTAGTGTTAGTATATGTTCTATATTATAAGGACAAATTACACTAACGGTTTTTATAGTTTGAGATTTGTATCATTTTAATCCCTAACTTTTTAATTGTGATACTTTTAATTGTGAATCTTAAATCTCGTTCCAAATAAGGATAATTGAAGACATTGTTATTCCATTTCAGGAGCAAAGTCATCAATTTGATAAAATATAAATTACTTTGACAAAAATAAATATCAATTTTTAAAATATTTAAAATTATTTATACTCACCAAAAATAAAATTATATAAAAATGATAAATCTTTTACATTTTTATTTTTTTACCAAATTAATTTTTAGTAGGGCAAATTATATCAATGGTCCTTGTACTTTACAGGTTGTGTCATTTTGGTCCCTCTAATTTTAATTTGCTTGATTTTGACATTGAATTTTGAACTTTGTATTATTTTGGTCCAATTGAAAATGGAAGTTAAGAAATTTGATGGAAAATTTGCACGTGAATAACATGTGATGGTAAAATAGACATTTTGCTTTCCCTTTTAGCTTCTTCCTTGCGTGTGTAGACACCTTATTTTTGACCGCCCTTAAAACTTGGCCGCCTCAGGTTGATCACTCGATGATGAAAAGATACACTGTACAATTGTTTAAGTTCTTCAGCAAAAGGTTTCGATTTTTGAGCTTCTAATCCCAACTTTACACCCCATTTTTGACCAAACTATCTTAGTCCAAAACTATTTTAGACCTTAAAATCCTCTTTTCAAAATATTTTTCCAAATGCTTCTATGATGTTCTGAGACTCGTATTTCGTTTAAAATATTACACTTTTTGGTAAACCGAGTAAGGACAAAGTGAAAATAAATAAAAGAGACGTGAACTCTTTGAATTTTTTTTAAAAACATCTTATTTATAGGTTTGGAGTTTGAGGAAGTAGGAGGGGAGGGAAGAAAACTAGTTGGGGGAAAAGTTGGGCATCAAACAGTTAAGATAAAATGAGCAGTTTTTCACTAAAATAGGAATATCTCTTTTTACACATAGAATTTAGATGTAAGGTCACCACTATTGAAAAATAGACTTTCGGGGCTTAAGTTTAGACTCAAGAATCACCTGAAACCGAGTCCGGATGAGAGAGATATGCCCGTTTAAAGTCGGGCATTAACAACAGATTTTTGTGGCCGGCCGGCCACTTCCTTGACCGGCCGGCCAGTTCTCTTGAGAGGCAGATTTTTACAGCCAAGTGTCCCCATTAGTGGCCAGTTGGCCAGAAGTGAGTATACAGTCGTCTAATTAGTGGCTGACCAATCACTTGTGTCATTAAAACCAAATATTTTTGCTAGCTGTCTCCACAGGTGCATGCACTACACTAGCTATCTCTATACTAATATTTTTGAGATAATTGCGAATCGAGTCTACCTCTTCTTTGATCTGTTTGATAATAAGGAGATGTAGGGTGGACAAACATCCCTTGAAAATACTTTGTTTGTGCTGTGTTCCATGTCTGTTGTAGTAGGGTAATACCAAACATTAGTGGCTGACCAACCACCTTTACTGTACGACCGTCCACTTTTTTTGGCCAACCGACTTGTAACGACCCCATCATGTAAAATGATTAGCACTTAATTAATTAAGGAAATTTGGATTTTAATTGCCAATTATTCTAATTTAATCTGAGATTTATAAATATTATGAAGACTGATTCGTATGTAATTGTAATAACCCCGACCCCTAATGAACGTTAAGTCACAATTAAGTATGCCTAATAGTGATTTAGAAGAAATCTGGAATTTAATTTGCATATGTATTGCATCATTTTTATGTTTTTATCTGTTCAAAGTTAAATTATCTGTTTGCGTTTCATGTTTTAAATTGAGAATTGAAAGCCTTATCGGCAGCCGAACCAAAAATTGATTAATATTTTATGATCGTTGGAATTTATATGATTTTATGGCATGTTTAATTGAGATGTGTTTGGGTATGATTAAATTAGATCAAATGAGCTAAAATTACATAGTTGGTCTTAATTACAATTTTGCCAAGATAGTGGGCCACTTTGTCTAAACATGTTGAAGCCTTAGCACACCCCATTCAAACACATTTCCTCAGCTCATTTTTGTTGTCCTAACCGACTAGAGAGAGAGGAATAGGAGAAATCTTGTCGTCTTCAAAGAATTGCTTGGAATTTAGGAGGATTGAAGGAGTCTTGCATATTCAAACTTGTACATCTTGCATTCAAGGCTTAAGGTAGGGGAATTCATCTTTTTAGTTATGAAGTTAAGTCACTTCATCCTTGGTTCATGATAGATTGGTGACTAGAGCTAGAAATTGGTTTATAATGTTGATTTGGGTAGAGATTCATGCATGCATGTTCATAACATAGCATTTGGAAGTGTTTTCATGAGAATCCTTTGCATGCAAGGCCATATTCAAGTTATAGTCCATGAATTCATCATGAATTGGAGTTTAATCTTGCATTTGAACATGTTTTAGAACTTTGGATTTCAAATAAACATTTGCATGTTTCACACATATCATGTTCTTTAAAGTATTGTTGAAATTGTATTTAATTGAACTACCATTGGGCTTTGATTTCTCAAATTGACCTTCAAAACATGTTATTCTATGAGTTTAAAAGTGTTTTCCCAGAAAATTAGCCCAAAAGGATTGAATTTGACACATTAAAACTTGGTTTTGAGCTTGAAGGTTCAATCTGGAATTTCCAGAATTGGACTTACGCTCGAGCGGGGAAAGTGGCGCTCAAGCGTGGAATTCGATCATCCAGTACTTTGCACTGTTTTGCAGTCCGCTCGAGCGGGGTAATTCACGCTCAAGCGGGGACCTGAGTCACACGTTCGAGCGGGGGTCGAGTGCCCGTCGAGCGTGATTTTCACTCATCCAGTACTTTTGTCACGTTTTGCAGAACGCTCGAGCGGGAAGGTTTACGCTCGAGCGGAGACTTTTGTTTGAATGTTCGCTCGAGCGAGGAAAACCACGCTCGAGCAAGAACCCTGTTTTCTGAAAACTATGAAAAATGTTTTCTAAGGCATTTTTGCATCCTCATTCCATCCTAGGCATTCCTAGGCCATGTTTAAGACTCCCTAATGGAAATTAAAGGGTAGAAACACATCTAGGGCAAACGAAACAAGTTGTGTGTAAATAAAAATGATGTTCAAGTATGTGTTGTATGTGTGTGTTCATGTAGGTCACGCATCTCGAAACAAGTGGAGTGCCGCCTTACCATCTAGTTAGAGCTATCAATCATCAATGAGTAGTAACTTTGTAAAGTTATGTTCAATGTTATGTATTTTCGGAATATTATGATACAAAATTGATCCTTTGAAATGCTATGATATGTTGGAAACGAATGAATGATTGTCTAAGATTCTGAAGGTTAACCGTGGCATCCTTAGCATTACATGATATGCGTCCCTTTATGGGTCATCAGAACGTCTCTGTGCACATGAGTCATCAGAAAGCCTTCAAGGCTATCCCTTTATGGGTCATCAGATTTGTGAACGCTATTGGATGTACCACATATGATTATGTTACAAACCTGAATATGGAAATGTTTATGAACAAGTATATGAATTTGATTTTTAATTCTGTGAATGATATCATTCATTAAACCCCTTTACTCTGTTATTATTCACTGGGCTTTAGCTCACTGTTTATATTATGTATGTAGGTGAGCAAGCTGGTGACCAGGCCCAGAGTTGACGGCCTATGCCATGGTTTTTATCAGCCAACCCTTACGCCTCCCGAAGAGGTTCCACTCGAAGCCAAGTTCTATGGCTGTTTTGTGTTCACGCTAGTCTTGTAAATGTTTTGTAAAGTTAGATCTTGGGATGTACACTTTGTAAATATTGGTATGTTTGACTAGCATGTTATGTATATAAATAAGTTTTTGAAATGTTCTGTCCCATGTACGTCATTACAGCTCATTGGACCCTGTTTATATTACATATTGCTTCCGCAGTCCCTTATTATTTGTTAAAGTATTCAGAGGCCTTTGGTAATCCATGGATTACTGGCTGGTTACGATGCTAAACCAACAGGGGCGGGTTTGGGTCGTGACAGAATGGTATCAGAGCACGAGTTATACCACACACACTGGTCCATATGAGCTTAGGATGTTCTAGTAAGAAGTAGGGGCATTCCATCTGCATGTTACGTGTCTTGTGTGAAAACGAAATTCAAGTATAAATTTGTGAATTTGAATACATAAAGTCTTGTTTACCTATAGCAAATGGACAATGCACGGAATGATGATACAGCAGGGTCTTCTGATGCCCGAATGAATAGAATGGAACAAATGCTGGCAACCTTAACCGAGGTGGTAATGCAACAACAAAGACAACAACCCTTGCCCCCTCTACTTCCGCCAGTATAGGCAGAAGTAGATAACAGTGACATAATTAATTTGACACAGAAATTCATGAAAATGAAACCGCCGACATTCTATGGTGGGATTGAACCGTTGAAGGCAGAGACGTGGTTGCTTGAAATGGAAAAGTTGTATGAGGTGTTTCCTTGTTCAGAAATCCAAAAAGTCCTCCTAGTCACCTACACCCTGAAGGATGAAGCCCGAAGGTGGTGGTTACTGATTCGAAATGGTCACGGAAATATGACATGGACTCAGTTCAATGCAATTTTCTACGATAAGTATTTTCCTCAGTGCTTCAGGAACCGGAAGGTTTTAGAATTTTACGAACTCAAACAAGGTAGAATGTCTGTAGCAGAGTATAAGGCCAAGTTCACCGAGTTAGCCAGGTTTGCTCCCCATATGGTGGACACAGACTACAAGAAGGCCCGTAAGTTTGAAGATGGATTGGATCTGGACATACTGGATAGGGTGGGAGTCCTGAACCTACCCACATATGTGAGTGTTTTGGATAGGGCATTAATGGCAAAATCCATTTTAGCAGCAAGGAAACAAACTCTTGTTCCGCAGACTGACTGGACAGGAAACAGATCGGGGAACAGCTTCAAAAAGGGTCGTTCATTCTACGGGAATAAGAAACATAACACAGGATCATATAGCAACTCAAGCCAGAGTAGTGGCACCATGCCAACTTGCCCAGAATGTGGTAAGAAGCACAAGGGGACTTGTTATTGAGCTTTGGGCGCCTGCTACAGATGTGGAAAACCTGGTCATATGATGAAGGATTATCCTATCAGGTTCAAAAACACCAACCATTCGGCAGCAAGTTCAGCTGGATCCGCTTCTGTGGCCAAAACCAATGCCAAAACCAATACTGGAAAGGAACCTTTGAGGTAAGGCCGAGTGTTTGCCTTAGTGCCCAGTGACGTACCGAACACCTATACTGTGGTGTCAGGTACATTTTTTGTATGTTCTCCAAATGCATGTGTACTGATAGATTCTGGTTCTATACATTCTTTTGTGTCGCATGCTTTTTCTCGAAAATTGACTAGGCCATTAGAACTTATGACATATGTGTTATCTGTGTCTACGCCATCTGGAAGTTCTATGATGTGTACTCATGTTTATCCAGCATGTGATGTTATGGTTGGCGATATGATGTTATATGTGGACTTATTACCCTTGGACATTTATCATTTTGATTGTATTTTAGGGATGGATTGGTTGACTAAATATTGTGCTACCATTGACTGTGCAAACAAAACTGTTGTGTTTAGACCGTCGGGAATGCCTGAATTTACTTTTAGCGGGAATGGGGTAGTTCCTCCCCCATACTTAATCTCGGTTATGAAAGTTGTAAAACTGCTTAGGAAGGGATGTAAGGGTTATCTGTGTTGCATAGTGACCACATCATCTGCTAGTACTACTGTAGAAACAATCCCTATTGTTTGTGACTTTCCCGATGTGTTTCCGACTGATTTACCGGGGGACTTAGTTGATAGAGAAATTGAATTTACTATTGAGGTGTTTCCGGGGACACAACCTATTTCCAAGACTCCCTATAGAATGTCTATCTCTGAATTGAAAGAATTGAAAACCCAACTTCAAGAATTGTTAGACAAGAACTTTATTCGTCTGAGTACTTCACCTTGGGGTGCCCCAGTTTTATTTGTCAAAAAGAAGGATGGATCTTTGAGATTGTGTATAGATTACCGGGAATTGAATAAAGTGATTATTAAGAACAAATACCCTCTGCCCTGAATAGATGACTTGTTTGATCAACTTCAGGGTGCCCACATGTTTTCTAAAATTGACCTCAGGTCTGGGTATCATCAATTAAAGGTTAGAGCCGAGGATATAGAGAAAACTGCATTTCGAACTAGATATGGACATTATGAATTCTTAGTAATGCCGTTTGGGATGACCAATGCACCTGCTGCTTTCATGGATCTTATGAATAGGGTGTTTAAATCATATCTGGATGATTTTATTGTTGTATTTATTGATGATATTCTGATTTATTCTAAATACAGGGAAAAACATGAGAATCATCTGAGAACCGCCTTGCAGATTTTGAGGGAAAAGAAATTGTATGCTAAATTGTCCAAGTGTGAATTCTGGCTAGACAGTGTGGCATTTTTGGGTCATGTCATCAACAGGGATGGTGTTTCTGTGGATCCTCAAAAGATTGAAGCTGTTGTGGATTGGCCTAGACTTACAAATGTGACAGAAGTTCGAAGTTTTCTGGGGCTTGCAGGTTACTACCGGAGATTTGTGAAAGACTTTTCCAAGCTTGCTTTGCCATTGACTCAATTAACTCAGAAAAATGTGCCATTTGAATGGAATGAACAACGGGAGACAGCTTTCCAAGAGTTGAAAACCAGGTTAGTGACTGCACCAATTTTAACCTTGCCCAATGGTACTGATGGGTTTCAAGTGTACAGTGATGCTTCCTATAAAGGCTTGGGGTGTGTCCTAATGCAAAATGGAAAGACGATTGCCTATGCTTCGAGACAACTCCGACCTCACGAAAAGAATTACCCAACACGCGATCTTGAACTAGCAGCCGTAGTGTTTGCCTTGAAAATATGGCGTCACTATCTGTATGGGGTAACTTGCGAAGTGTATACCGACCATAAAAGTTTGAAGTACTTTTTCACCCAAAAAGAATTGAATATGAGACAGAGGCGATGGCTAGAGTTAATCAAAGATTATGATTTGCAGATCTTGTACTACCCAGGAAAAGCTAATATCGTAGAGGATGCCTTGGGCCGAAAATCAATGGGAAATTTATTGTGTCTGTTATCTAACCGAAAGAAATCATTGAATGACCTAGAACGGGATGGACTACTAACTGCTATGACTGCCCAACCTACAATCCTGCTGAAATCAAACAGATATAGTGCGAGGATGAATACCTGAAAAAGATCATGGAGGACTTTGATTCGAAACCGAGGCCAGGATTTGTGTTTGAAAATGATGTGCTGAAATTCCAGAACCGTCTTTGTGTGCCCGATTGTTATGATTTGAGGAAACGTGTTATGACTGAAGCTCACAGTAGTAAATTTGCTATGCATCCGGGGAACACGAAGATGTATCACAATTTGAAACAGAATTTTTGGTGGCCTGGAATGAAAAAGAGTATTGCAGACTTTGTAGCTAGGTGTCTATAGTGCCAACAGGTAAAAGCTGAACATCAACGACCCGCTGGTTTGCTACAACCACTCCCAATACCGGAATGAAAATGGGAACACATTACCATGGACTTCATCGTGGGTTTACCTCGTTCTTCTCGAGGTATGGACTCTATCTGGGTTATTGTAGATCGTCTAACTAAGTCTGCCCATTTTCTACCTGTCAAAACCATTTATAACGCTGATAAATTAGCCAATATCTATATGACTGAAGTTGTGAGGTTGCATGGGGTGCCAGTGTATATCGTGTTTGACAGGGACTCGAAGTTTTTATCAAAATTTTGGCAGAGTTTGCAACAGGCTTTGGGAACAGAATTGAGACTGAGCAGTGCCTATCATCCACAGACCGATGGCCAAACCGAACGAACAAACCAAACTTTAGAAGACATGCTCAGAATGTGTGTGTTAGACTTTCAAGAGAATTAGGAGACCTACTTGCCATTGGTCGAATTTGTGTACAACAACAGCTACCATTCAAGCATTGAAATGACGCCTTATGAGGCCTTGTATGGAAGGAAGTGCCGTTCTTCGATATGTTGGGCTGAAGTAGGTGATAGACCTTTGTTGGGGCCAGAACTTGTGCAAGAAACAATTAAGAAAGTGAAACTGATACAACAGCGTCTGAAAACTGCGCAGAGTCGGCAGAAAAGCTATGCTGATGTCCGCAGGAGAGATAGGGAATACGAAGTTGGGGACCACATGTTCATCAAGGTGACCTCGATAAAGGGTCAAACTCGGCTCGGTGTGAAAGGAAAACTGGCGACAAGGTATGTTGGACCTTACGAGGTTCTCGAAAAGATCAATCCGGTGTCGTACCGAATAGCCTTACTTCCAGTAATGGAACATATGTATAACGTCTTTCATGTATCGATGCTTCGAGAATATTTGAGAGATCCACTCCACGTTATCGAACCGACAAACGTGCTGTTGAAGGATGATTACACCTACGAGGAGAAACTTATTCAAGTTGTGAACCGCAGGATCAAGAAATTGAAAAACAAAGAAATATCGCTGGTAAAAGTTGATTGGCAAAACCACGGAGGAACCTATGCAACTTGGGAAACGGAGGAAGATATGATGAAAAGATACTTGGAATTATTCCCATTGAACTCGATGTTCTATCGGAATGAAGGTAATGTGAGTTTGGGGACCAAACTCTTTTAAGGGGGAAAGACTGTAATAACCCCGACCCCTAATAAACGTTAAGTCACAATTAAGTATGCCTAATAGTGATTTAGAAGAAATCTGGAATTTAATTTGCATATGTATTGCATCATTTTTGTGTTTTTATTTGTTCAATGTTAAATTATCTGTTTACGTTTCATGTTTTAAATTGAGAATTGAAGGCCTTATCGGCGGCCGAACCAGAAATTGATTAATATTTTATGATCGTCAGAATTTATATGATTTTATGGCATGTTTAATTGAGATGTGTTTGGGTATGATTAAATTAGATCAAATGAGCTAAAATTACATAGTTGGTCCTAGTTACAATTTTGCCAAGATAGTGGGCCACTTTGTCTAAACATGTTGAAGCCTTAGCACACCTCATTCAAACACATTTCCTCAGCTCATTTTTGTTGTCCTAACCGACTAGAGAGAGGTGAATAGGAGAAATCTTGTGGTCTTCAAAGAATTGCTTGGAATTTAGGAGGATTGAAGGAGTCTTGCATATTCGAACTTGTACTTCTTGCATTCAAGGCTTAAGGTAGGGGAATTCATCTTTTTAGTTATGAAGTTAAGTCACTTCATCCTTGGTTCATGATAGATTGGTGACTAGAGCTAGAAATTGGTTTATAATGTTGATTTGGGTAGAGATTCATGCATGCATGTTCATAACATAGCATTTGGAAGTGTTTTCATGAGAATCCTTTGCATGCAAGGCCATATTCAAGTTATAGTCCACGAATTCATCATGAATTGGAGTTTAATCTTGCATTTGAACATGTTTTAGAGCTTTGGATTTCAAATAAACACTTGCATGTTTCACACATATCATGTTCTTTAAAGTATTGTTGACATTGTATTTAATTGAACTACCTTTAGGCTTTGATTTCTCAAATTGACCTTCAAAGCATGTTATTCTATGAGTTTAAAAGTGTTTTCCCAGAAAATTAGCCCAAAGGGATCGAATTTGACTCATTAAAACTTGGTTTTGAGCTTAAAGGTTCAATCTGGAATTTCCAGAATTTGGACTCACGCTCGAGTAGGGAAAGTGGCGCTTGAGCGTGGAATTCGACCATCCAATACTTTGCACTGTTTTGCAGTTCGCTCGAGCGGGGACCTGAGTCGCACGCTCGAGCGGGGACCTGAGTCACACGCTCGAGTGTGGGTCGAGCGCCCGTCGAGCGTGATTTTCACCTATCTAGTACTTTTGTCACATTTTGCAGACCGCTCGAGCGAGAAGGTTTACGCTCAAACGGAGACTTTTGTTTGAATGTTCGCTCAAGCGAGGAAAACCACGCTCGAGCGGGAACCCTGTTTTCTGAAAACTATGAAAAATATTTTCTAAGGCATTTTTGCATCCTCATTCCATCCTAGGCATTCCTAGGGCATGTTTAAGACTCCCTAATGGAAATTAAAGGGTAGAAACACATCTAGGGCAAACGAAACAAGTTGTGTGTAAATTGAAATGATGTTCAAATGTGTGTTGTATATGTGTATTCGTGTAGGTCACGCATCTCGAAACAAGTGGAGTGCCGCCTTACCATCTAGCTAGAGCTATCAATCATCAGTGAGTAGTAACTTTGTAAAGTTATGTTCAATGTTATGTATTTTCGGAATATTATGATACAAAATGATTGATCCTTTGAAATGCTATGATATGTTGGAAACGAATGAATGATTGTCTAAGATTCTGAAGGTTAACTGTGGCATCCTTAGCATTACATGATATGCATCCCTTTATGGGTCATCAGGTCCCTTTATGGGTCATCAGGTCCCTTTATAGGTCATCAGAACGTCTCTGTGCACATGAGTCATCAGAAAGCCTTCAAGGCTGTCCCTTTATGGGTCATCAGGTCCCTTTATGGGTCATCAGATTTGTGAACGCTATTGGATGTACCACGTATGATTATGTTACAAACCTGAATATGGGAATATTTATGAACAAGTATATGAATCTGATTTTTAACTCTGTGAATGACATCATTCATTAAACCCCTTTACTCTGTTATTATTCACTGGGCTTTAGCTCACTGTTTATATTATGTATGTAGGTGACCCGAGCCGAGTTGACGGTCTATGCCATGGTTTTTGTCAGCCAACCCTTGCGCCTCCCGAGGAGGTTCCACTCGAAGTCAAGTTCTATGGCTGTTTTGTGTTCATGCTAGTCTTGTAAATGTTTTGTAAAGTTAGATCTTGGGATGTACACTTTGTAAATATTGGTATGTTTGACTAGCATGTTATGTATATAAATAAGTTTTTGAAATGTTCTGTCCCATGTACGTCATCACAGCTCATTGGACCCTGTTTATATTACATATTGCTTCCGTAGCCCCTTATTATTTGTTAAAGTATTCGGAGGCCTTTGGTAATCCATGGATTACTGGCCGGTTATGATGCTAAACCAACAGGGGCGGGTTTGGGTCGTGATAGTAATTCTATTGATGATTTATTTTGAAATTAGAAATTGAAAACCTAAATGGCTCAAGATATGACAAATGGTGAATTGAATTATTTTAATTTCGAGTATCGGACCATATGTGAGTTCAATTAAATATTCGATTCAGATTTATAAAATTAAGGTTTGATCAATTGGGTCTAAATTAGAGTTAATTAAGTTATGAGGATTGAGAATTAAGATTATTATGAATTAAATTTATTTATGAGGTGCTCAATTTAATATGTAATTTATAGAGCGAAGATTTTGAAGTTTAATATGAAATTGAAGACCTTAATAATTTGAGGAACCAAAATTGATGATGGAAATAAGTTTAATTTGATGTTTAGAGCCTTTTGGGAGTTTGATTGAAAATTTGATTCAGACTAATAAATTTAAATATAATTAATTGGGCTCTAATGGAAGTCAAATTAGATTAATTAAATTATGTGAGATTGTGATTAGTTATGATTAATTTAATTATGTGTTAATCAAGATTTATTAAGAATAAGTGTTATTTAATTAAATCAATCTTAACCATAAATTAAATTGTAGAATGATTTATAATTTTGAGGGTGTATGTGGGTATGTGTACAGAGGAATATGTGTGTGTGTGTGTGTAGAGAAAGTGGTGTGTGTGTATGTGTGCCGTGTATCCCTCTGCTGGAATATACAATTGCTTGACATTATAAGGAATAGAAATATATATATATATATATATATAGAGAGAGAGAGAGAGAGAGAGAGAGGGGTTTTAGTTCAAGAAAAAGATGAACTAAGGAAAGAAGAGCTCAAGAAAATTTAAAGAGATGAAGAAGATCCAAGAAAAAATCAACCATAAATTCTGAAATCAAAGTTTAAGGTAAGGAATTTATACTCAAATCATGTAGAATGTATATATAATACTTGAAATTAAGGAGACTATGGAATCAATTTCTTGTAAATTGTAAGAAATTGGGTTTTGAGTAAGAATTTAGGATTTAAACTAAATGCATGTTTATAAATATTTTGTAAGGACTTCACATTACACTTGAAATTAAGAAGAGTTTAAGATAAATTCCACGGAATTTGTAAGGAAATGGGTTTGAATAAGAAAATAAAGCTAGGTTCATGGTTATGGAAATAAACATGGAAATTGATTATTTTTTATTTGATGTTGAATATCTTGCATGAATTTGGGTCTCATTTCTACATGCATGTAATCTAGAGGAATTAAAGAACAAATATGAGTTTTGATTTTGATTATGAACCCATGAATGTAATGTAATTTAAGAGTTTGATTCAAATTAAACATATTTTGGAACATCTATGATTTAAGGAAATTAGTTTGGAAAGTAGTTAGTTTGAGTTTGATTTTGTCATTCTTCATAAGTTGAAACTCAACCTTACATACATTATGGAATTTCAAAATTTTGAGATTTTAATTTATGTTTTATGAGTTTGAATTTAAATTTGATATGAGGAAAATTAATAAAAATCTAAATTAGAGCAATTCAAATTTTAATTATGGTTTGAGCTTGATTATGTAGAATTAGTTGGATTTTGATAAATGTTTCATGCATGCAAATGATTTTCTAAGAAGTTTAATACTTTAATTTCATGTTTTAAAGGAAAATAGAAAGGGCTTGAAGTCAATTTTATGTAATTAAAAAGGAAATGAGAAATTGAAGCTATGTTCAAATTTATGAAAATTAATTAGAAATTAATTATTTTGGGTCTGATTTTGGAATATTATGCATGAATTAAGTCTAATTTCTAAGTTTTAATATTCTAATTGTACATGCATCATGGATTTCTAATAATTGATTTCATGTTTTGATGAAATAAGAATTAAGCTTTGGAAATTTATGGGTTTATGAACAATGGGCTTAATTTATAAATTAAAGGAGTTTTGATGTAAATGATTTAAAATTGATCATATTTTCTTGCTTCTTTAAGAGTTTGTATGTTTTAGACAAGCCATGTATGAACCCAAGTTTTGAAATTATTTTAAAAGCTCAATTCAAGTTTTGGAATTTGTGAGTTTGGAATTGGGCTTGATATGAAGAACATGAATTGAGTTGAATTTGATGAATTTGAAGTTTGTGTGTACATGCAGGTAAAAGATTGTCATGAGTTTGCATATTTGAGTCAAACATGCATTTTATAATGAATTGAAGGCTATTTGGCACATGCAAGCATGATAATGTTGAATTTCATGAAGTTGATCATCAATTGTATTATTTAAGTTGAAAATGAGGCCTATATTTCACATGCATGTATATTTCAAAATGATATGAAAATTAATTTGCATGAGCTTTGAAGTTATGAAGTGAGTTTGATATCATTCGAGTTTATGAGATGGATTTATGTAAACTTGAGATTCAAATCTTATAAAGCCCTTATATTCAGGTTAAGAGTTATATATGAGTCTTATGATATTAATTATAATGGATGGAACCAAGTTTGAAGCTCAAACATAATCTGGAAAAACCCAGAACTCGACAAGTCCGCTTGAGCGAGGAATGTGTCGCTCAAACGTGGAAATCGAGCTCCCAGAAGTTTTACAGAAATTTGTATTATCGCTCGAGCGAACCCTGTTTTGCAAGGCATCTCGCTCGAGTGTCGAAAGTCTCGCTCGAGCGTAAAATGTAAGTAACCAGTACTTTTCCAGACCTAAGGGGTCCGCTCGAGCGGCAGAAGCTACGCTCGAGCAGAGAACCCTGTTTCAGAAATTATTTTTTTAAAAAAAAAAAAGTTGTTCTATACTTCGTTTTCCGTTCTCTTTCTTTCCAAAGCACTCTTAGGCATACATTAAACATTGTAAATGAATTAAAGAACATAATGTTAAACAAGTTAAAGAACAGAATAAATTGTATTGTGACCAAATTTTTATATGTATTGTAAATTGTGTAGGGTCAACTACAAGGGCGAACCAGGCATTTGAACACTGTGAGTAATAACTCTGTAAAGCTATGTTTAATTACAAGTATTTTCTGACTGATATGATGCGATCTGTTTCTTGAACTTCTATTTTCTGAATTATGAATGAATGTCCATTTTTTCTGAAATATATTTGTAGTATCCTTAGTTCACGTGGCCCTCGCCCGGGGGTAACAAGACCATGGCCAATATGCACGTGGCCCTCGCCCAGGGGTAACAATACTGTGGCTTGTGTTCACGTGGCCCTTAGCTGGGGGGTAACAATACCGAGGCTTATATTCACGTGGCCCTCGCCTGGGGGTAACAATACCATGGCTACTTGCATGCAAGATATAAACCTTTATGGTTGTCGGTACTGACTATACATGTGGGTCTCAGGACCAAGTTGATATGATAGCTAATGAGTGTACCACGTATGATCTTATGCAAAATCTGAATATGAATATGAATACGAACATGTATCTGAATCTATTTCTGATTTGAAATCTGAATATGTATAAGACTCTGTTTTCGATAAGAATATGTTTATGATATAAACTCTGATTTCAAACTCTGCAATGGACATCATTCGTTAAAACCCTTTACTCTGTTATTATTCACTGGGCTCTAGCTCACTGTATTATTTATGTATGTAGGTGATCAAGTACGTGACCAGGCTTAAAGGCATCTGTCTGGAATCTGTTTTTGTTAGCCAACCTATGTGACTCCCGTGGAGGTTCCGGATATGTCAAGTGCCTATGGCTATATGATTTAAAGCTTAAAGTTTTGTTTTGTTGTTTGGTTAAACAAGTCTTTGTTTATTTTGTAAATAGGGCTAAGTCTCTTTTTGTTTAATCTGTATATATATGATGACATAAGAATGATGTGTAAATACGTATATAAAAAGTTTCAAATTTTTCTGTCTCATATAAGTCTGCATGTCACGACTCGCTCCCCGTACCCAAAGGGTCAAGCATCGTGATGGCCAATAACTGAAGTTACCTCCAGCCAATTCTTGAACAAATTAATAACGCGGGCGGAAATAATATTTAAGTGAGGGTACCAAAATAATCATCGAAGCTTCTATTTTTATTACAAAATTTATTGACCAAAAAGACCGATATTTACATATAAAAATATCATAAAAGTGTTGTGTGTGCTTATTTGCAGCCCTCGCATCTAAGACTTTCCAAAAGCTATTTCTGAATTGCATTGTTTCTTGAAAATTAGTAAACAGCTATAAGCAAATGGCAGAGTGAGAAATATTATGCCAAGAGTATAAGGGACACAAAATAACCATGGATAATTATATAACTAAAATATTTAAGATAACTTAGTTTGAACAAATAATCATTTAAGTAGTAAAACTAAGATTATGAAATAAATAACTATAACCACGATACCAAACAGAACATAATAGAGGTCACATGAGTGACAATCAGAACAGAGGTACGAATTCAATAGGTGGCTCGTATGGATTATAGAGGTGGCTCCCATAATAGTGTAGTACTTATCTCCGCACAACACTTTGCTTCGTACATAACAGAGGTCAATAGATCCATGACAATAGAGGGCCACAAAGTGACCAAACAAAGGCCAATGGTTATTTAAGTCCCCCAAGGCGTGGAAATCCTGTAGTGGCACTTACAAAACATTATTGTTTATAAGGTTATAGTGACTCAAGGTATAATATAACTCACCTTAAAATTAATACCTTACTCGTTCTTCTTTACTTCCGGTACTTTTCCCTTCTTTCGCTTCCTTTTCCCTCATTCCTTTCCCTATTTCTGTTTTCTTGATCGAAGCAAATCCTTCCCTATTTATAGGGAGCAATCGTGGGCACCAAGCCAGCCCCCAGCTCCTACACGTGGCATCCTTATCACTTAATTCATGTTTATCCCCTTTCTTTTTCTTTTTTTTTTTATATATATACAATCCATTGCACTTTATTTCATATTTTATTTTTATAGAAAATTTAATTAAACATTTAAGATTTCTCTTATTTATAATTAAATAATACTAATATAAAATTTAAGGAATAACTTAAATTTTCGGGTTGTCACACTGCACAGCTCAATGGATGTTGTATCTTTGTTATTTGCTTCCGCTAGCCTCTAAAAATATGTTAATATGTCTTAGAGGCCTTCGGTGATCTTAGGATTACTAGCCGGTTACGATGCTAAACCTATAGGGACAGGTTTGGATCGTGACACGGCTACCTTTTTTAGCCAGGTAGTATCATTTTTCCTACAGAACAGAGCAGAGCAGAGCAGAGACTAAGGTGAAAAATAGAGCAATTTTCTGTCTATGAAATAGAAGCATTCTGGCAGCAAAACAGAGAGCATTTTCGGGTGGAAATCCGCATGCATACATGAACCATCCCTCGTCTCTCGAGGCTCGTCGTTAAAATAATGTTTTAATAATAACATATAGTACTTAAAGTAGTGAACTTGTAATAGTTAATTGCTTACTTAGTTCATTCTCTATTGTAACTAATTAGTTAGTTTAATTCTAACTTATATTAATTAGTTAGAGTATATAGTTAATTTTTTGTGTTGTACTTAATTAATTAGCTAAAGTAGTTAATTAAATTTATGGTGTTGTTACTAATTAGTTAGTTTAATTTTCATTCGTAATAATTAGCTAGTGTAGTTAATTTATTTCATTTGGTTTGTAATCGCTAGTTAATTCATAGTAATCAGCTATGACATTCATTCAGACCCTCCTGCGCGAGGGCAAAAATGTAATAATGTGTATATCTTCCAACCCCCATTTCTTTCTCCCTTTTATTTACTTGCTTATAATGGATAGCATAGAGCATTATGTTTACTTAGCATTTTCCATATACAAAGTATCCATTTGTTTCGCATACATAAAGGTTCGGTTCATCATTCTAACGACATTGTTATTTCTTACTTCGTTAAATATGTGCTCAAACCGCATGCTGTCAAATTGATTCACATGCCATGTTAGTAGCCAAGCCGACTTAAATTGCATATTGCATGTGTTGCATTAGTTAGAAGCATGCATGTTTTCTAATTCTTTTATTTTGTTTGGCTTGCCTTGGAATACTAGGTGAGCATTTATTGTTTTAGTATATCACATGTGTGTAATTGTTGTCATATCTAGCATATTTTTCATGAGGCTAAGTGCTTAATTGATATACCTGTTTGAATGCCTATGAACGAAGGCTAATTGCTTAAATTGGGATAATTTTATTAATGTTCATATGAGATCACTTTTTCCAGTGGTACATATTAAAAAACACACATAAATCAAGGTATTCCAATTTTTGCAAATTAGTCTATACTTGCATGCGTTACATAGTAAAATTAGCCTAATAATCAGAATAAGAGCATGTAATATAAATAAGAATCACATCAAGATTAGTAGTGGTCGATCTTTGATCGGGCAAGTGGAGTGCTCAATTCATGACATTTCTCTCTCGTACCAAAGCTCCTGAGCCGAGATACTTTGGTGATGACAGATAGGTGGCATTTGGCACGAGTCTCGAGTTTTCTAAATTTTTTAAAAATATTTAGGTGGCGACTCTATAATTTGGCAAAGCAGTCAATTTTTAGCATTTTTTATTCAAAATCGATTTTCTAAAAGATTTGTCAGATTTGGACTAATTTGTGTTTATCTATTTCACATTGCACATGTGGAATCAGATTCAGAACCATGGGAGTTTGAATTATAGGGCTAGTTGTATCCGAAAGGAGCACGAAAAGTAAGCTACAACTTGTGATTGAACAAAGCCACTGACAATCTTCGTCTGCCGTTTCATTGCTTTCCGTTGCTGCAAACGCCGCCACCGCCACAGCTAAACAACAATCCCAATATCAACAGATCATCATAACTATCAAAAATTACAAAACAAAATCCAATTTTCAACCCTAGATCAAAAATCATAACACTAAGATATTTTCGGGTCATCTCCATCAACAGTCTTCAAACCTTACAATTTCATTATAAATTGTGAAGCTATGTGTCACGACCTAAACCCGCCCCTATAGGTTTAGAATCGTAACGGGCTAGTAATCCTAAGATTACCAAAGGCTTCTGACACAGATTAACAAAATAAGGGGCTAACGGAAGCAAATATAAAAACTATGATGTCCATAGAGCTGTGCAGACATACATGAAACATAAATTTAAAACTTATAATACATATATTATGATGTCATACTTGTGTTATCACATCATTACATATACAGATAGAACAGAAAGGAGCTTAGCCTTATATACATATTAAAAAAAGTTATCTCGACAAAACAAAAGAAAATATAACCTTTCTTCTTCTTTTTTTTTTTTTTTTTTTTTTTTCACAGAAGACAAGATCACTTGCGGATTTCGGAACTTCCACGGGAGACGCACAAGTTGGCTTGACACAATAGATCTCTAGGCAACAGCTTAAGACTAGTCATGCGCTTGATCACCTACATACATACATAATACAGTGAGCTAGAGCCTAATGAATAAAAATAGAGTACAGGTTTTACGAATGATGTCCATAACAGATTCAAAAATCAGAATTCAGATCATAAACAAATTCTTATACATATTCAGATTTTGCATATAGTCATAAGTGGTACCTTCATTAGCACTAACATATTAGATTAGTCATAAAGACCCATGCGTAGAGTAGGTAAAGACCCATATACAGAGCAGATAAGCGGTTATGCATAACCAGTTTCATAATTGAAACCCACCTGAAACCCTGGTACCAGGTAGTAGATAACATATATCACATGATGCTAAGGATACCACGAATACATTTCAGAAAGCTAGACAATTATTCATGATTTACAAAATAACATTTCAGAAAACAGATCATTTTATTTCCTTCAGAAAATACTTATTGTCACAACCCAAACCCGCCCCTATAGATTTAGCGTCGTAACCGGCCAATAATCCTTGGATTACCAAAGGCCTCTTAACATAATAATGCATAATTAGGGACTGCGGAAGTAAATACATAAAATATACATAGTCCATCGAGTTGTGAAGACATACATGGGACATATAATCTTAAAATTTTATAAACATACGAGTGACGTCAAAATATACAGTATTTATACGTCACTTCATGTACATAAAAATAGAGAAACTTGTTCATGGAGTAAAAGAAACAAAGTACATTCATAACAACACAACCACTAAACTTGACTTAATCTGGAACCTCTTCAGGAGGTGCAAAGGTTGGCTAACAAAAACTGAGACACCAGGTCCTCAACTCTGAGCTTGGTCATGTGCCTAATCACCTATATACATAATATAAATAGTGAACGGGAGCCTAGTGAACAATAACAGAGTAAAGAATTAAATGAATGATGTTCCATGACTAAGCTAGTTCACATTCGTATGCTTATTCAATTCATATACATAATTCAGAATTCATGCTTGATCATACATGGTTTATCCGTTAGCGCTAACAGATCATATACAGAGCATCATAGATTACACTTGTCAGTTCCATAGAGGAACATCCGGCCGGGTACAGATAACTTGTCAGTTCTATAAAGAAACCTCTGGCCGGGTACAAATAACTTTTCAGTTCCATAAGGGACCTCCAGTCCGGGTATAGATAGCATACTTGGATCATAGCATAATATCACAAACATTTGTTAGAGTTGGACAATCATTCATGGTATAAAACATGGCATTTCATAGAACAAATCTTATTCCATATACAGAAAATAATTTAACGTAAACATAACTTTACTAAGTTATTACTCACAGATAACAGATGGCTCCAAGTAACCGATAGAGTAGGCAATTCAGATATCTTGTGGCACGTGACCTAAACAAATATAGAACAAATACGTACTAAATTACACACCCAGAATCATTAACTTAGTTTTTTCTTGTTTTGGTGTGTTTCTACTTCTTTATCCTCATTATGGTGTCTTGATCTTGGCCTATGAATGCCTATGACGGAAAGAGAATGCAAAAATGCACTTGAAAATACTGAACAAAAATTGCTAAAAACAGGGTCCTTGCTCGAGCGTGACTTACGCTCGAGCGGACATGTAAAATGTGAGTGGTCGCTCGAGCGCAAGATCTGTCGCTCGAGCGGTCTGTAAACTTTTGCAAAAATGCTGGTTACTTGTTTTTTCCACTCGACGCTCGCTCGAGCGTGAGAGACATGCCCTTGCTCGAGCACAACTTTTGTCGCTCGAACGTGCTGCAAAACATAAGAACTTCTGGAAGCTTTCATTTCACGCTCGAGCGGACTTTTGGTCACTCGAGCGGAAGTGCACACTCTTAGAGTGGTCACTGGAGCATAGATTCCTATGCTCGAGCGTATGAACAGAATTCTGGAATCTCCAGAATTGCTTTCAAGGTGCAAATCTTGATTTCAACACTTCAAAACTCATCATTTGGGCCAAAAACTTGAGGAAACTTGTCTAAACTTGAAAAACATTGAGAATTAAAGGTCATTTCACAAAATCAAGGTCCATAAACTTGACGATTAAGCAAAATTCAAACTTGAATTGTGAAAACATGACATGAATATGACATGCGTTGAGTGATTTGAGCTTCAAGTTTCCAAATCATAAGCACATGAGATGTTTGGGTCAAAGACATGTTGAATTTCTTGAACAAAACCCAAGTATAGACATGCATGTGGACATTCTTGAAAATCAACTTTTCAAATTATGAGAATCATGCATGCATGCATGCATGATACACTCCCAAAATCAACTATCTAGGCTTAATTCTTGCCTTCCTATAGGATTTCTTTTGAATTCGTGAGTTGGCTAACTTAATTATATTATCAAAAGCTTGAGTTCTCACCTAAACTTCTCAATTGAGCTTCAAGTAGACCAATTCTTGAGTAATCAAGTTAATCCTCCCTAGTTCTCTTTGATTCTCAAGCAAGTCCCACTTTGGTTGAATTCAAGTCTACATCTCTTTCACTCTCTCTCACGTTTGTGTCTGTGAGTAAACTCAAAAATGTATTGAAATTGAAAGAAAGAGATGAGTGGAGCATATAGGGAGTCTTATATAGGCTCACTTGGTGGTAATTAATTAAAGTTAATGAAATGGGCATTAAATTAATCTAATTTAATCGTTCTGAATCGAATTTCAATTAAACCTACCATAAAATTCTAAAAATTCTAATGAACTCAAAAATAAAGTCAATTTTTGAATCAGATGCCGATAAGGCCTTCAATTCACAATCTGAAACGAAAACATGAACAGATCCTCTTACGTTAAACAGATATAAACACAAATAATGCAATACACATGTAATTCACTCAGAATTTCTTCTTAATTACTTGTTAGGTGTACTTAAGCATGGATTAATGTTAATCATGGGTCGGGGTTGTTACATGTATAGTCAAATATAGCTTTACAGAGTTGTTACTCACAGACAGCCTTAGAAGTAAAGCGGACAGAGCAGATTGATTAGGCGGATGATAATACGTGACCTACACAAACATGTGACAGATACACATTGAAACACACACTTTGTTGACGTTTAAACTTATTAATTTTGTTTCTTGGTGTGTTTCTAATTCGTTTCATCGTTATTGTAGCCTAAGATGCAATGATGATGCAAAAATGCACTTGAAAACACTTTGTGAAATTTTAGAAACATGACACTTCGTTGAGCGGTCTTTTGGTCGCTCAAACGGACCCCTTGGTCTGCAAAAGTACTAGATACTCTTATTTTACGCTCGAGCTGACTTTTGGTCGCTCGAGCCAAGACTGAAAATAAAAGGTGGTCGCTCGAGCGAACCGTCAAACTCTGCAAAAGTACTGAGAGCTCGCAAAGTACACTCGAACGAATGTTCCACCACTCTAGCGAATAGTGCGAATTTTGGAATTTCCAAATTTTCTCTTCAAGTCCAAAACTCAATTTTAACACATCAAAGATGATTCTTTTGGGCGAAAATAAAAGAAAACATGCAGAAACTTATAACACATCATGAATTAAAAATTATTTCACAAGGTCAAGGCCCAAAAGCATGTCAATTGTTCAAAATCGCACTTGAAACTCCATATGGATTACATGCAAGAATTGACATGAATTCTTTTCTTCCAAAACATGAATAATTGAGATATAATGGTATGAAATGGGATGAATTCACAAACCAAAGCTAAGATAAATACATGCATGTGAGAATTTTTTGGAAATAACTTCAAAATGTGATGAAATGAGCATGCATGCATGGAGTAATCTCATTTCTACATTCTAAGCTTAAGAATTAACTTGAATTCTTACACTATGTAGTTCCAATTTGTGAGTTAAAGATTGTATTCATACCTAGAAGTCTTCAAGTCTTCTATTCTTAGCAATTCGTTGAACAATTCTTCAGATCCTCTCTAATTCTCCTCTTATTCTTCTTTGAATATTGTATCCTCTCTCTCTAGCTCTCACTCTTTCTCTTACGTTGGTCTCAAAGATGAGGAAATGAATTTGTAGAACATTTTCAAGCTCTTGTATAAGTTTCATTAGCATTAGGCTAATTAAGCGTGACTAAAGTTAAGTTAGTTCAACTTAATTATTAATTTATTCTAATTATTTGAGTCCAAATCAAATTCTAATTAAACTTACCATAAAATCTTAAAAATCCCAAATAACACGTAAACTTAGGCAGCTTCGTATTCAAATGTCGACAAGGCCTTCAATTCGCATGTCAAAACATAAATTCAAACAGATATTCCTACTTTAAACAGATAAAATCACAAATAACACATGAAATGCACAATTAACACATGATTTCATCTTAATTACTTATTAGGCATTCTTAATCACGGATTATTAGCTAATTACAGATCAAGGTTGTTACACCATCACATACTAACCATCATTTAACAAAGATATCTTCGGGTTATGCTTGGTATGAGCTTGTCTTAGCTTTTCCACAACAATTATATGAGAACCCAGTGTCAATCTACATAGAAGAACAATGATTCCTCCACGGTTTGTGAATTCAGACCTTGACAATGAAATTGAATATGGGTACGACTCAAATTGATTCTTTGTAGTCTTTTTCACATTGTTTTGAGCTTTTCTTGATTTAAGATCATCCAAAAGCTTCTTCCCCAATTCAAATGCCTCTTTCGCCGACTTCAAAATCCCTGAAAACACATTTTTAGTACTATTATTTTTAACATTATTCTCGAAATTCAAACTCGATAGAGTTTTGTACTCTCTGATTCGCCTCTCGGGCCTTCTTGATTGTGAAGGTTGGTGATTCGAATCTTTTAGAGGGACTTCCAAGGGTCGAATCGGAGTTTCTTTTTCTACCAGTTCTTCTTCACTTTGAAGCTCTAGAGTCCGAGATAATGCGTCATTGAAAAACCCATTCAAACCCTTTTGTGTCATAGTACTGAACCCAATTCTAAGCACAAAAGGAACTTCTAGAATAACCATGAACACATACAAAAACCCAACACTAATCAAAATTTGAATCGATCTCTGTTGACTCAGATGGCCTCAGCCGATTAGGGTTCAGGGTTTTGGTTAAAACTCTTTCCTTTTTAGGGGTTTTCTCTTCATCGTGTCACCATACCTCTCTCACAATCGCGATGCCATCACCTCATTACTTTCATTCCAAAATTGCGATATCAACCGCCTTGCCATCATCTTACGCTGCCTTATCATCTATCATAGGCCCTTGACGCCACCTCCCTCTTCCTCCCCCAACTCTTCGACGGCACCTTATATATCTCTCTCTCTCTCTCTTCTGTGTACAAAGATATATACACACACATACCCCCCACACATATATATATATATATATATCATTGAGTTAAATGGGAGTGAGTTAACTCACTTTGAGTTAGATGGATTAATCATTGAGTTAATTAAGAGTGAGAGGAAATTGACTTTTTTGCCCTTAAAAACTTTGCACATGTTGTCCATGTGGGCCTTTTCCGTCCAAATGCTTAACACACTACAAGAAAAGAGGGCTTAAAAGACGGAACTTTTTGCGACGGCAGAACTTGTCGTCGGAAAAAATGTGACTTTTTGAGACGGCACAACTTGTCGTTGCAAAAAATAGAATATTTGCGACGGCATAAAATGCTGTCGTGAAAAAGGAGAGTATTTGCGACAGCAGAAATTGCTATCGCAAAAAAAAAAATAGAGTATTTGCGACGGCAGAGATTGTTGTTGCAAAAAAATAGAGTTTTTGGGACAACACCAGCTGCAGTCGCAAAAAAAAAAGGAAGAGTTTTTTGCGACTGTAATAGGTACCATTGCAAAAAAAAAAAAGTAAAAAAAAAAAATATATATATTGTGGCTTTGAGACAGCTTCATATATATATGTAGTCACAAAATGGTTTAAATAAATGCAACTTTTCTATCACCAAAAAAAAAATGACGTCGTCTTACTCTTTTGAACATTTCTTTTTTCACTCATTTTTTCATCTTCTTATCTCTCTGTCTCTATCTCTGTCTCTCTTCTCTTTCTCTTTCTCACTCATCATTCTTCTTTGTCTATCTCTCTCTTTCTCTATGTGTGTCTGTCTCTCTTTCACTCATCACTCTTTTCTGTCTGACTGTCTCTCTCTTTCTCTCTGTCTCTCTTTCTTTCTCTCTCTCTCTCTCTCACTCATCACTATTCTCTGTCTATCTGTCTGTCTCTCTTTTTCTCTTTGTGTCTCTCGCCCATCTCTCTTCTCTCATCTCTCTTCTCTCTCTGTCTCTCTTCTCTTTCTCTTCTCTTTATCTCTCTTGCTCATCTCTCTCTGTTTCTCTCTCGTTTATCTTTTTTCGCTCTTTCTCTCTTTTTGTCTATCTCTTTTCACTCATTTTTTTATCTTCCTCTCTTTCTTCTCTTTTTCTCTCTTACCCATCACTCTTCTCACTTCTTTGTCTGTCTGTCTGTCTCTCTGTGTTTCTCACTTATTTATCTCTTTTATCATCTATTTTTTCTCTTTGTCTCTTTCGCTCATCTCTCTTCTTTCTATCTTTTTCACCCATCTCTTCTCTCTCTCTCTCTCTCTCTCTCATCTCTCTTTGTCTCTCTCGCTCATCTTTCTTCTCTCTCACTCTCCCTCTTTATGTCTCTCTCGCTCAACTCCCTTCTCTCTATCTCTCTCATTCATCTCTCTTTGTCTCTTTTTCTGTCTCTCACTCTCTATCTCTTTCTCTTTTTGTCTCTCTCTCTCTCTTCTTTTTGTCTCTCTCACTCATCACTCTTCTCTGTCTGTCTGTCTGTCTGTCTGTCTTTGTCTCTGTTTCTCTCTTTGTCTCTCGCTCATCTCTCTTCTCTCTATCTCGCTCATCTCTCTATCTCTCTCATCTCTATATCTTTCTTCTTTTTCTATCTCTCTCGCTTATCTCTTTTCTCTCTGTCTCTCTCTCTGTCTCTCTTTCTTTTTCTATTTCTTTCTCTTGATCATCTCTTTTCCCTATCTTTCTCTCTCTCTCTTTGTCTATCTTTTGATCATCTCTTGTTTCTCTCTTTTTTTCTATTTGTTTGTCTCTCTCTTTCTATCTCGTTCTCTCTCTGTCTCTCTCTGTCTCTCTCTGTCTCTATATCTCTTTCTCTCTCTCACTCATCACTCTTCTCTCTCTGTGTCTATTTGTCTGTCTCTCACTCTCTATGTTTGTTTGTCTGCATGTTTGTCTCTCTCCCCCATTGTCTATCTCTCTCTCTCTGTCTCTCTCACTCATCACTCTGTCCATGTCTCTCTCTATCTCTCTTCTTTATTTATTGCTCACTCATCTCTCTCTCACCACCCATCTCCTCTACCACCTTCACCACTATTGGAAATGTCATTCCACTACCACCATTATTACCACTGTTGCCACTTCACCTCTACGACTACCATTACTACCACCATCGCTACCACTCCACTACCATTACCACCATTGCTACCACTACTACTATTACTATTACCTTTCCTCCACCACCGCCACTCCATCTCCTCTACCACTACCACAACTTCACCACTAATCTCCTTCGCCATCACCACCATCATCACCATCATCACCTCTTATCCACTACCTTCACCACTACCACAAAAAATTAGCTCTTAATTTTTAGTAACAAAAAAAAAAAAAAAATGGGCCACCAAAAAATATTTTTCATTGACCATAAAAAAATTAACTTTATTTTAACGGAAAATATTTTTCATTAAAATATTACCCCTACTTCTACCAAATAAAAAAAAAAATTTCATTAAAATAAAAATGAAACAAATTTCCCTCATTCTTTCATTGACTCACCCCACCCGCCCGCCCAAACTTAATTTCCCCTATTTTTTTCCTTCCGTCTTTCCCCCATTTTTTTTCCCTCTCTCTCACTCATCACTCTTCTCTCTGGCTCTCTTATCTCTCTCCGCTCTTTATCTCTCTTGTTCATCTTTCTTCTCTCTCTCTCTCTCTCTCTCTGTCTCTTGTTCATTTCTTTTTGTTCTCTCTCTCTCTCTCTCTCGCTCATCTTGTTTCTCTCTCTTTTTTTTCCCTCTCTCTCTCTTTCTCACTCATCACTTTTCTCTCTGGCTTTCTCATCTCTCTCTTGCTTATCTTTTTTCTCCCTCCCACTCTCTCTCTATATCCCTTGTTTATCTCTTTTTGCTATATATATATATATATCTCTTTGTCTATCTTTCGCTCATCTTGTTTATCTCTCTCTTTTTCTTTTCTCTGTCTCTGTCTCTCTCTCATATCTTTTCTCTCTCAATCGTTCATTTCTCTCAATCACACTCATCTCTTTCTTTAACCCCATTGTTGTTGAAAGAGGAAAAAGTCAAAAAATGAAATGGGTCTCTCTTTCTCTCTGTGTCTGTCGTCATTTTTCTTCTCTCTCTCTCTCTCTCTTTCAGTCATCTATCTTCTCTATCTCTCTCACTCATCTCTCTTCTCTATCTCTCTTATCTCTTTTCAAATATTTTTTTTCAATTAATTTTTTTTTCAATTATAATGTGTATGATTCCATCGTCATAAATAATAAAAAAATAAATATAAATATTTTAGGCCTAGACAAACATGTTTTTAGTTTATGTTTTTAAAATTTTAAAAATATTTTATTCAAACCAAACGTGTTTGTAATTTATGTTTTTCTAAAAATAAGTAAAAATCAATTTATAAAATTTTTGTAAACGTAAACAAAAATCATAAACGTTACCAAACACTGCCTTAAATTTTCATTTGTGATGGTTATACTTGATGTCGCAAAAAAAAAAAAAAAAAAACTCAAAATCTAATTGGCGCTCATTTTTCCCCCTCAACCAAAAACCCCCAAATCTCAAATCCCCAATTTCTGAACCACAAAAATCCCCATATCTCTCTCTCTCTCTCTCTCTCTCTCTCTCTCTCTCTCTCTCTCGCGATTGTAAGCAAGGCAGACAATGGCGTCGAGCGATATCATCGATCAATCCTTCCTGTATCTCTCTCTCTCTCTCTCTCTCTTCCTCCATGTATCTCTCTCGACGATATCATCGATCAATCCTCTACGGCAAGTGCTCATCATCGATTCACCTCTGTTTGATTCATTTTATTATATTTCTAGATCCTTCGCAGTAAGGGTTCATTGATCGATTCACCCTACGAATGTCAATCTCTACATGTAGGTCATTATTCCTAACCCTAAGAATGTTCATCCTCCAAATCCACTCCATCGACACGCGCCGCCCTTTCTCCTCCTCCGCTACCACCAGCAGCTCCGCCGCAAAGCCTAGCAACCACCTCGTTCCCTTTCTTATTCCCATTCTAGTTCTCGTTCCATATACTAGAACAACCCATTTTTCATTTCGTTCCTAATTTATAGTTTTTGATTTCTAATTCGTGCTTCCATTTTTCTAACTTGTCTTCTACAGGGTTCATTGCTATGATTGCAACTTTGGCTAGCTGAGATGTGGTAAGAACACAGGATCATGATGTTGTACATAACTGCATGCTCTTTTTTTATTTTATTTTTTATATATAATTTTTTCAAAGATTTTCTGTCCATTCTCATCGTAGTTAGATTACAAAACCACCTATTTTTATCTCTAAGATAGTCAATCCAAACTCTCTGTAGTTAAAATGTCCCGTGTTATGCATAGATGGAGAAATTTAACAGTAGATATATGGTTGCGGAACTCCAGGTTCAAACCTAGTTCATGTTTGATTTAGTAATGTATTAATTAGTGATCAAACGGGGGGAACTTGTATATTCTTGAACATTTATAAAAACTATGGAAGTAAGAGGAGAGGGATATAAAAGGAGAGCTCTGTATGAAGAGGGAGTGAAACAATAAGAGATGAGAATACAAAGAAAAGCAAGGTTTTTCCCTCTATGCCCCCCCTCATTTTCCTGGAAAATAACATGATGATTCTCTCTCTCTCTCTCTCTCTCTCTCTATGCACTTCTGAAATGTTTTATCTTCTGTTTGGTAAAGCTCTCCTGGTCACAGAAACTGGTTAGGAAATGGTTCAACATTAAGAGCAAAACTGAGGAGTTTCAAACAAATCATGAAGTTGTTTATAGAGGTGAGTACATTTTGTTTCTGTCTAGGTTTCTTGAAATTGTTTCCTTTTATTCAATTTAGGGTTCTAGACGACCTGGCCCTCCATTGTTCAAGCTGCTAATCTCATTTCTTACCCTCAGTTTGGCTCGACTCAGTGGAGGTTCTTGTCCTTTAATGTCCTAGAAAGTAAAGAAAATCTTTAGTTTCAAGTTTTCTTGGTAGCCAAACAAACTAGTGAATATACCTCTGTCCTTATCTATATTTTCTAGAATACTATTTGGATCATACTTGCTCTGCTCCTTATTTTTCCTTCTTCTTTAAATTTAAAAATCTTGTCAATTATTTATGCTGCTATATTATATTATAAGATTTGAATTGGTGCATAAACACTGATTTGTCTTTCTGGTGGTGATGTGGAATGGAGAAATAGCTTCTTAGAGGGGGAACCATGTACACTTAAGAAAAGTAGAGCACGTTCTCTCTCTCTCTCTCTCTATATATATATATATATATAACATATATGTGTATATATATATGCTATTCCTTTGCAAACCTCCCAAAATTTGACAAGTATGTTGTTTAGGGGAAATTGGGATTTAATTTTCCATTTTATGTTATTATTCCTAATCTCGTTCGCCAAATAGTGAACATTTATAAGAACATAGTGAACATTTATGTGAGATGAACTTGAATAGTCTTGAAAGTTTGGCTCTTTGACCATAGATTACAAAGATACTAAAATAAACTACAAATCCTTGTGGAAATGTAAGGGGGATCTTGGAAAATCATGATTATACTAGATTTTTTTGGGGGGAAAATGTCTGATAATTCTAGTACTTGGATAAGTTTGGCCTTGTTTTGGTTCTAGGTTTTCATGAAATATTGTGCATTAGAATGGTGGGCCCCATTGCTAGACCATTATATAGAGGTAACCTTAGTTGCTTATATTTATATTTATATTTATGACGGGACTCAAATCGGGTTCCCGATTTGGGAGTTAGGGCCGGATTTCACTCTTAAGAAACAAACTAGTTTCTTAAGAAACTTAGAATTTGAGGTGTTAATGCCCCAAAATACCAAACGATGTCGGATTAGCACGAAACTTGGCACACATGACTGCCTAGGCACGAGAGACTTGTGGGAGAAGACGGGACTCCAATCGGGTTCCCGGTTTGGGAGTTAGAGTTGGATTTCGGTCTAGGCAAACTAGTTCCTTGAGAAATTTGAATTCAAGGTGTTGACGCCCCAAAATCACCAAACGGCGTCGGTTTGGCACGAAACTTGACACACTCGACCGCCTAGGCACGAGAAACTGGTGGGAGAAGACGGGACTGCAATCGGGTTTCCGGTTTGGGAGTTAGACCTGGATTTCACTCTAGGCAAACTAGTTCCTTAAGAAATTTGAATTCGAGGTGTTGACATCCCAAAATCACCAAACGGCGTCGGTTTGGCACGAAACTTGGCACACACGACCACTTAGGCATGAGAGACTTGTGGGAGAAGACGGGACTCCAATCGGTTTCTCGGTTTGGGAGTTAGAGTTAGATTTCACTCTAGGCAAACTAATTCCTTAACAAACTTGGATTTGAGGTGTTGATGCCCCAAAATCACCAAACGGGGTCGAATTAGCACCAACCTTGGCACACACGACCACCTAGGCACGAGAGACTTGTGGGAGAAGACGGGGCTCGAATGGGGTTCTCGGTTTGGGAGTTAGAGTCGGATTTCACTCTAGGCAAACTAGTTCCTTAAGAAACTTGAATTTGAGGTGTTAACGCCCCAAAATACTAAACGGTGTCAGTTTTGCATGAAACTTGGCACACACGACCGCCTAGGCACGAGAGACTTGTGGGAGAAGACGTGACTCCAATTGGGTTCCCGGTTTGCGAGTTAGAGCCGGATTTCACTCTAGGCAAACTAGTTCCTTAAGAAACTTGAATTCACGGTGTTGACACCTCAAAATACCAAATGAAGTCGAATTAGCATGAAACTTGGCACACATGACCGCCTAGGCATGACAGACTTGTGGGAGAAGATGGGGCTTGAATCGGGTTCCCAGTTTGGGAGTTAGAGCCAGATTTCGGTCTAGGCAAACTAGTTTCTTAAGAAATTTGAATTCGAGGTGTTGACGCCCCAAAATCGCCAAACGGCGTCGGGTTGGCACGAAACTTGGCACACACGACCGCCTAGGCATGAGGGACTTGTGGAAGAATACGGGACTCCAATCAGGTTTCCGGTTTAGGAGTTAGAGCCAGATTTCACTCTAGGCAAACTAGTTCCTTAAGAAACTTGAATTCGAGGTGTTGACGCCCCAAAATCACTAAACAGCGTCGGTTTGGCACGAAATTTGGCACACACGACCGCCTAGACACGAGAAACTTGTAGGAGAAGACGGGACTCTAATCGGGTTCCTGGTTTGGGAGTTAGAGCCGGATTTCACTCTAGGCAAACTAGTTCCTTAAGAAACTTGAATTCAAGGTGTTGACGCCCCAAAATCACCAAACGGGGTCGGATTAGCACGAAACTTGGCACATACGACCGCCTAGGCATGAGAGACTTATGGGAGAAGACGGGGCTTGAATCAGGTTTCCGGTTTGGGAGTTAGAGCCAGATTTCGGTCTAGGCAAACTAGTTCCTTAAGAAATTTGAATTCGAGGTGTTGACGCCCCAAAATTGCCAAACGACATCAGTTTGGCATGAAACTTGGCAGACACGACCGCCTAGGCACGAGAGACTTGTGGGAGAAGACGGGACTCCAATCGGTTCTCGATTTGGGAGAAGAGTCGGATTTCACTCTAGGCAAACTAGTTCCTTAAGAAACTGAATTCAAGGTGTTGATGCCCCAAAATCACCAAACGGAGTCAGATTGGCACGAAACTTGGCACACATGACCGCCTAGGCACGAGAGACTTGAGGGAGAAGACAGGGCTCGAATCGGGTTCCTGATTTGGGAGTTAGAGCCGTATTTCTGTCTAGCCAAAATTATTTACTTAATTATCTTTGTAATTATATAATAGTTAATTTTTTTATGTTTTTTTCTAATTAAAATATTAACACATAATTATATTGTCATTAATTATTTTTATTTTTTGTTTTCAGATATTTCCCAGTAATTGTTTGCTTCTTGTGGAATGCAAGCGTGTGAAGATTGCGATTAACTTTTGTTTTTGTTACCCACAGAAGAATGATGACGAAAATTTTTGTTTTTGATTTACGTTATTTTGAATTGTGAACTACATTATGTATTTAAACATTGTATATGTATTATGCAATATTATATAGCGGGATAATTTCGCTGATGTGTTATTATGAATGGAAGAATATTTTTATTTTGGATGAATTGTTATTTTTATACTGGAATTTTTATATTATTATGTAATTATCGGTTTATTTTTCAGTTATTTTTCATTTAATATAGTTAATTTTCATATTTTTAGTAATTTTATTGCTTTTTTTTTTGAGATGGCACCACACCGTCTCAAAAAACATTAGAATCAGATTGTTTTTGCGACATAAGCAATACCGTCGCAAAAGATATTGGTAACAGTTGAAAAAAACCTTTCGCGACGGTATTATTTGCCATCGCAAATAACCTTTTAGAGACGACGTCGTCGTGCTGCCTCAAATAATCTTTTAGCGACGGCAGGTTACCCGTCGCAATAAAATACTTTCGCGACGGCATTTTTGCCGTCGCAAATAACACTTTTAGCGACGGCAACACAGTGTCGTCTCAAAAAATCTCATATTTTTATATATTAATGGCGACGGCAGAATTCCATCGCAAAAAGGCAACTTTGCAGTCGCAAAAAAAAAAGGCAACAGCATTGTGCCGTTGCTAAAACCTTTTGATGTTGGCCGAAAGGTACCACATTGAGGCCACTTAAGTTACAGTTTTAGTCTTTCAATTTTATTTATTTGGTGAAGATGATGTGTTTCGTGCACTTGTACAGATTGGGAAAGAAATATGAAACTTCAATCAAAAGGGGCGCGAAAGTAGATTCTCCGTGCAAGAAGTGAAAAATCCGAGCTAGCCAGACTACCGCACGTGCGGCCTATCTAGGGATGCGTGTACGAAATTTTTGGTTTGTTTTGCTCTGAATAAAAGACAGAAAATTGGCCAAACCTAGGGTTCGAAAATTTAATACAGAATAAAGGGAGGCTAGGGTTTCAAAAGAGGGGATATTCTACCAAAGCTTGAAGGACACTTCCATGGGGGTTTTTTCCTCATCTTCCTCCTCTTTCCAGTCCTCCATGAGTGGTTAGTAGTCTTTTCTAGGGTTTTGATGGAAGCCTAGCCATGTAATGGAATTTTTCATGAGTTTTAATTGTAAATTGGTTTAAATGAATGTATGGATGTTTTAGAAGTTTTTAATAATTGTTTCGTTCATCTCTTCGAGCATTTTACTCTCTGTGATTGTTTAATGCTTTCCATACATTAATATTCTTTGTGTTTGTATTCAAAGTACGAGACGAGTCATGCTATGAGAGACGGGTCATTTTGCTAACATAGTTTAGAGCAAACGACTCGTACTACTCGGGATGATTCGTGCCTGTACATTGAATGCAATGACCCTCTTGATCAATATTTCAAACTTGTAGTTGTGAAATATTGGGTAGTTCAAACCGAATTGCGATTGGTGGTTGATGTTAAGTCTCATTCATGTGGTTAGTGGTGAATTTTCTACCCTAGGATTTTTTCCAAAAATTAATATTTCAAACCCTAATTTTAATTGTCAATACAATTCTTCAATTTTATTCAATTGCTGTTTAGGTATAAAATCAATCTTATCTTTTTAATCAAAATTAATTTAGGAATTTTGCGATTAAATTAATCTAATTTCACATTTGTCCTTGTGGATTGATACCTGGACTTGGCATTATTCTGATAGAATTTGGCTCCAGGGGCTTCAGATGCCCTTTCTTGATCAAAACCCCCAGAGCTTTGGATAGGGGTATGTATAGTGGAGTAAACATCCTTTGGCTCTGAGGTGGGTTTTTGGCTATTTGCGAGCTAGCACCGGACACACCGGTGAATGAAGTGGCTGTTTTTTGTGTGGTGGTGGTAACCATGCCCACGTCTGAAGCTCTGGCATTTTCAGCACTGCTTACGCCTGTATTTGCGTTGCGGTTGAAGGTCCTCCTGGGTTGCTCCCTGTCACTGTCAATCAAGCCCTGTTTCATAGCATCCTCAATTTGTACCCCCATCTCATGCAAATCAGAAAAGGTAGGGAAGGGGAGCACGATCATTTTCTACATTGGTTTGGGTTGGAGGTTGCGCACAACCATCCGTATTTGATCCTTATCCGTTGGCCTAATGGTCATCATTGAGGCCTTGGCCCTCCAGCGGGTTACAAAGTCAGAGAAGCCCTCTTTCGGCTCTTGCCTGGTTGTCTCGAGATCACGGGTTGTGATCTCAATCTGGGTATTGTATGACTATTGTGCGACGAAGGCCTCGGCCATCTCCTCCCAGCTTCGTTTCACTGAATCCTCTAATTTGGTGTACCAGATGGCCGCAATACCCGACAGGGTCCCGCCAAAAAGGGAGAGCTTCTGTAATCTTGTCAAGCCCATGGGGCGCAGAACATCAGAAAACAAACTCAGGTGGACCATGGGATCTCCTGACCCGTCAAAATGGTCGATGTGAGGCATCTTGAACCTGTCCGGCAATGTCACCACCGAATCAGTATATCCATCTCCAATGTCCGGGATGGAGTTGACTCCTTGAGATTTCTTAAACATCTTCTCAAGTTTGCTCAATTTCAACGCTGTAGGGTCGACCTCAAACTCGAAAGGAGAGTCCGGCAGATTGGTAGGTGCTTTGGATAGCTGGGGTAAAATTGGGGGCGGAGCAGGCCCTACTGGAATGTCCGTACCTTCCTGGACATTTGGCATCTCCCCAGGTACTGGAGCTCCTGCTGGGGGAGGAACTTGTTGTGAAGCAGACGCGCCGCCTTGCTGTTGCAACCTGGTGATGAGCTTAGCCTACTGAGCCATGATTGCAGCTTGCTGCTTGGAAAATTCCGCTTTGCGGACAGCGTCTTGCTGCATGAGTTTCATACTTTCTTGCATCTGACGCATCATTGCCTCCATCCCTGACATGTTCTGCTGATCCATCTAACTGACGGGTATCTATCCCTGCAGTAGAAATTGAGACCTCAGCCTGACTGTTCACTGCCGGGGTGGATAAGGGCTACTGATCTAGTAACTGGTGATCTGTGCTTGATCGCCCTTTACTCGCTCGCAAAGGAACACTGATGGCCCTTGAACTGAATCTCTGACCTGACAAAGTCTATCAGCACAAGTTCGATGAACCTCGGGGGATATCGGAGCCTTCTGAAGCTATGGTTCCAGGACTACCTAGCAAAAGAGAAAACAGATAGCACCTCAGCTCAACTTCACCAAAACAGATACGAGCATAGCAGGATGACTGTGCCCTCTACTGAATTCTGCCCCAAAATTCTGCCTGTAAACTGTTACCCTCAGGTAAACTGAATCCCAAAATACTGAACTGGCGCCCGCAGGCCTGATACCCAAACTCGCAAACTAATACATGCATTCCTGTAGAGACGCACTCTAAAAGCACATAACAAGCAAGTGAGAGCCAAAACACCCCTATGTTGGGGTAGGGTTTCCCTATCCTATTTTGTCAGGAGTTAGGGTTTCACTACGCACGCAGCGGTTTCAAACAACCTATATCGGGTAAGCAACCTGTCCTAGTTTGGAATGGTCACTACGGATTTCGATATGTACTAGGTCGACTGGTTAAAAAGGGTGCCCCGAAAAAACCGGGGTTTGTGTTCCCATTCTGGCAGAGCCCATAACCGGTCAGCCTTATGGTCATGCCTTGACAAGAGAAGCCTCTGGCAAACCGTTCAGGAATAGCAGATGGCAAACACGGTGTCCTAGGCGCACCGATGCAAATGCAATGCAAAGAAACACACAAGTGCAGTCAAAACCAGATATCATGAGTTCGAGTCAAGTTCTCTAAATTCCCAGTAGTCGCCAGAATTGTAGAAGTTCAGTGGGGGCCTCGCATGACTTCGGACTCGATTTGTGTCACGGTTCTTAATCTTGAACCAAAGAGTCCAAATCCGGCAAATCGCTTTGAGAAAACAAATTTTTAGAAAAGAAGTGCCAAACATGGACTGCTTTGCCAGATACAGAGTCGCCACCTAAATATTTTATTTTGGGAAATTTAGGAAACCCCGACTCGTTGCCTAAGGCCACGTGTCCGTCATCACCAAAGTTGCCTCGGCTCGGGAACTTGGGTACGATTGGGGAAGGTCACTGAGCACGTGAGCACCGATCAAAGACCGCCTCTAGTAACCATGATATCTAATTTTGAAAACATTGTGAGTTCTTATTAGGTTATTAGCCTAGATTTACTATGTGATGACAAAGATAGAAGTATAGACCGAGTTGCACGAATTGGAACAAAACATTTCATGTTTGTTTGTTTGAAAATGGTTTGATGGTGCTACCGCAGTAGGCTTAAAATGATTTTGCCACCTCGTGGGCTTAGAAAACATGATTTTGCCACTATTTAGTGGGCTTAAAACAAACATTTGATGAATTGTCCCACTCCAAATAACCCAACCTCCACCCACAGGCATTCAGGCAGTTATATCACATAAACAGTTAGCCTCATGGTAAGCATGCTATTCATGGCAGTCACTCACATGCATGCAAGGATGCTAAAGCATAAAACTCACTGAGTACTCCAAGCCAAAACAGAAACCGATTAGAAATCCATGCATGATCCTAACTATACAGAAATGCCTAATGCAACACATGCAATAATGCAACTATAGCAGGCTCCTATTCTAAACATGGCATATGGAATGCTACAGCTAACATGTATTCAACTTGAAATTGAAATACAAATGCAGTTAGTATGATACGCCGAGCCCGGTGCATGCAAGACAGATGAATGAATGCAACATGCTATCATACTGTATGCTAATTGAAACATGCCCTAATCTAACCATCATAAGCAGGTAAATAAAAGGGAAGAAAGACGTGGGGTTGGAAGACATACATCACACACACACACACACTTATTACAATTATGTCCTCGCACAGAGGGTCCAAATAAATAGTACAGTCCAAATAATACAGTCCAAAATATGTACAAATTCCTAATTAATTAACAAATTAACTAAGAAAAGAATAAACTGGCATGCAAGCCAGGGACTGTCTTGACTCTTCTTCAGATGATGAATGATGCATGTCCGGGTTGCCTTTGTGCGAAAATCCACTGTGATGCCCCAATTAGCCTCTATTTTGCAATAATTTTCGGAAAGCGCGCCAAGCCCCGGAAGACTGCTGATTCTTGATTTGCTGCAACAGAGAGCAGGAAAGGGGCATGGCAATGTATTTTCACAAATGTATGCATGCCTCGATCCTCGTGCCACCAATCACGCATATCGATGCATGATGGCCGAGGAGTCGAATTGCACAATTCAATATGGAATGAATGCACATGAAAACTCAACTAAAACCTAACTCCATCATGGATAATCCGGAGTGTCGATGACTGGGGAATTGAGACACGTTCATCACCGGAGTCTAAACGCACTCATTTCGTGCTCGGGCTAACTCCTATCCCGAACACAAAGCAATATGCATGACATGCATGAAAGGCAACTAAGATACAACCTAACATGCAACATGCTATGAAGTGGCATACACAATGCACGAAGTAACATGGCATACATAATGCAACAACATACAACCTAGCATACACAACGCTATGGAATGAAATGGCATACACAATGCGACATGGACTTACGCTAACACAAGTGGACCTCAACCACACTCGCGTAAGAGGCTATTAGATGAAAATGAGATGCCTCGAGATGCGTGCACACGTGCACGCAAACCGAGGACCGATCCTAAGGCACGAATGCCACTCTAACATGACATGGCAAAGCATAGAACATGGCATGGCAAAGCATAGATCATGGCATACTATCATGCAAATTTCAGCGGCAATAAGTGATGCAAAACAGCCCCGAAAGTTGACAAAATGACACCCGATGCATGGAATAGGTCCCAAAACATGAAATTAAGCATACCGAATGACCTATGACTATACAATGCATGCATTATTCGAACATGGGATGTGAAGACAGAGTCAAGAAAGGCCAAAAAACGAACGCAAATGGGGCTAAACTAGCATGCAAAAACAATCCTGAAAGCAAGATAATGAAGCAAGTGGCAGCTTCTGTCTCTAAACAGAGAAGGGACCTTCTACAATGTTGAAGAGGGGCCCAAAATATGATATTTTACAGTTTATGACAAACCTCAAAAACAAACACAAGTATGGAAAAATTCTCATGCAAGAAATAGGCTAAAATGGAGACAAAGAAGCAACTGATACATTCTGGCCTCAAAAAGATGAAGGTCCTTCAACAAAGTTGAAGAGGGACCTAAAACATGACTTTTTACAGTTTATGATCAGACCCAAAACAGTATACAAGTATGCTCAAAATGCTATGCAAAATAAGGCCTAAAAGAGGTTACAACACAAAGTATACAAAAGATGCTCCAAATAGTAATAGACCCTTAATGAAACATGAAGAGGGGGTCAAAATAAGACCCTTTTCAGTTCGGACCAAAGTCCAAAAACAGAAGCACAAAAGGCTAATAAATCATGCAAAAATGGGACCAAAAGATGGATATCAAAGAAAGTGGTACATGGAGGATTCAAACAGTGATGAGCCCTTCTACAATGTTGAATAAGGGCTCAAAATAAGCCTATTTACAGTTTACATGATGCCTCAAAATAGATTATACATAGGCCTAAAATGCTACACAAGAAATAGGCATGCAAGGGAGATAATGAAGCAAGTGCCACAAGGGAGCCTCAAACAGTGAGAGGCCCTTAAATAAACATTAAATATAGCTCAAAATAAGCCTATCTCTAGTTAGGGTCGGAGCCCCAATATGCAAGCACAAGGAGCTAGAATATAGACCAAGAAAAGAGCAAAAAGAAGGAAAATGAGACTCACCCTTGAAGACTAGTCTTTCATCAACTCTTGGGTCCAAAATCTGAGCTTTCAACCTCTTTAAAAGAGTCCCAAAGTGCTGGAATGGAGGATGGAGGTCTTGTGCTATGAGTTGGTGTGTAAAAATGGTGTAAGAATCAAAGGGTTTTGATGGTTAGAATGTAGAGAGAGAGAGATTTAATGTGAGAGCTCCACAACAAAATTTTCTAACCCCTAAACACATCTGGGAGCTGCTGGTTTTATAAGCAAAAGAGGTGGAAAAGAGGGGGGAAAATGGGGGGGAAATTGAAATTGAAATTTCCCCCCAAAAAGGCCAAAAAGTGAGATATAAAGGCAAGTGGTAGCTGCTGGACCCAAATGGCCGGGAGCCCTTCAACAAAGTTTAAGAGGGGCTCAAAAAAAGACACTTTGTAGTTTATGACCAAGTCTGAAACAGCTCACAATTAAGCCTAAAATACCGTGCAAAAATAGGCCTAAAAGAGCGTTAAAAAAGCAAGTGATAGGAGGAGATCTCAAACAGCAAAAGGTCCTTAATCAAACATGAAAAGGAGCTCAAAATATGACTACTTCTAGTTTGGGTCGGAGCCCAACAATGCTCGCAAGCAAGGCTCGGGGGCCAAAACGCGCAGTCCGGGGTCCCGAAAACTGACTGTTAGGCACCGGAAGTGGTGTTCGACCACGAAGTCGGTCTCTCGGACCACAGTGTCCCTCAAAAGGGAGGAAATGAGGTATGTGCCAAAAATCGGAGCAAACGGAGGTGGTTAAGCGGTCCCGAACTGAGGCACACGGTCGTCGGCTCCGAAAAATCGGGAATCGGGCTCCAAACGGGGAAAATGGCCTACGACCACGAAACGTAGCCTACAGCCACTGAGAGATGATCTACGAGACCTCTCCCTCCCTTCAGGAAGAGAAAACAGAGAAAATAGAGCTTGGTTCGCAAACCGAGGTAAAGTACAAAAGAGTCTGGAAGTCCGGAGACAAGGCTCGCAGCCGAGACTCTGAAACCTCTGAACGAGCACGATATGCAATATCACCAAGCACTCAATCGGTGACGTCTGAGTCTTAAGGTCGGTCAAAAATGGGGTGTCTACACCCGTGTTCCTAGGCTTGAGTATTCATATTCATACATTGAGCCATTAGAGATGGCAGATCCTGATGTCCCGAATGTGCCTAACTGGACCCGAAGGATTATTTCACACCCACTGCATATACATCACCATTATGCATCCAATTACCCAACACCACTGCTGCTCATTATGAGATTAAGTCCAGCATCATACAAATGCTCCCATCATTCCATGGACTAACTCATGATGATCCTTATAAGCATTTGAATGAATTTCTGGAAATTTGCTCAACAGTGAGAATCCAGAATTTTACAAATGAGGCTTTAATGTTGCGATTGTTTCCATTCTCATTAAAGGATAAAGCCAAACACTGGCTAAATTTTTTACCTGCTAATTCAATCACAACTTGGGGACCAATTACAGCAACGGTTCTTGGAGAAGTACTTTCCCATAGGTAAAACCAACCAACTTAGGCGAGCCATCACAAACTTTGCTCAAATGGATGGCGAGCAATTCCATAAGACGTGGGAAAGACTTCGAGACCTTCTCCAACAGTGTCCTCACCACCAAGTGCCTGATTGGTAACTTGTTCAAACATTCTATTATGGCTTAACTGAGTCGCACCGCCAAATGGTGGATTCATCCTGTGGTGGGACATTCATGTCTAAAAATGATACCGAGGCATGGCAATTGTTTGAGAACCTAAGTGATAATTCCGTTCACCATGCCTCCGTAGTTGGAGCCTCGAAAAGAGGGGGCATTTATGAGATCGGGCAAAACCTAGAGTTAGCCCAACCAGTAGAGGCACTATCCCACAAAATAGACCAATTATTAGCTGCGGGACATGCCCCTACCCAACAAGATCAACCTCAATTCCGTGAGGCATGTGTTATATGTGCGAGCCCTGCTCATGACTTGAGTGAGTGCCCTTCGGTATCACAATTTCCGGAGTTAATCCAAGAGCATGTGAATGTGGCTCAAGGATTCTCCAACCTGGGTAATGATCCATACTGCAACACATACAATCTGGGATGGAGAAATCACCCTAATTTTTCATGAAAACCCTCTTCACAAGGCACTTCTTACAATCCTCCACCATCAAGGCAGAATTTCAATAATTTTGCGAACCAATCATCCTACCGACCACCGCAACCTTATCGACCCCCACAATCGTACCGGCAACCACAACCCCCGCATGTTCCTCAGGGCAACTCTGCCTTTGAGACTTAGGTGTTGGAAGTTCTCTCAGAACTTAAGGGGTTAGCACCTGTAATTCACTCCCACACTCACTCTATTGCCAAGCTAGAGGCCCAATTGGGTCAAATGGCTAACAACATGAATCGAAGAGAGGAGGGGAAATTATCAAGTCAAACTGTGGCCAACCCAAAGAGACAATACGGGGCAGGGTGGGAATGGGAAGCAACATGAGCAAGTACAAGCGGTGGTTGCTTTGAGAAGTGATAGGGAGTTAGAGCCTCAGTCAGTTGCGTCTGATGCAACTAGAGTTAAGAAGGGTGACCACAGTGGTTCACCTAATGAGAGCAAGGGTGAGGGGGAAACACTTAAAAGAGAAGACTTAGTCCCTAACACTTCACATGAGCCCAAGGCACCAAATGTGCCTAAGGCACCTTTCCCCAATGCCTTGATATACCGTTCCCTTTTAATAAGAAGGCGGCATCTATGGTGGCAATGATGGAGGTCTTTAAACAGGTAAAAATCAACTTCCCCCTGTTGGAGGCGATTAAGCAAGTACCATTCTATGCCAAATTTCTGAAGGACCTTTGTACGCAAAAGCGTAAATCTAGGACACATGTGTCTCAAAAGGTCCTACTCATAGAGCAAGTAAGCTCCATCTTGTTGAATGACACACCTTCTAAGCTTAAGGACCGGGGTGCCCCAACCATTGCATGCATTATAGGGGACCATTTCATTGATTGGGCCTTGTTAGATTTAGGGGCCAGTGTCAATTTGTTGCCGTACTTTATGTACGAGGAATTTGGGCTAGGCGAGTTGAAGCCCACTACTGTCACTCTTCAATTGGCTGACCGGTCCCTCAAAGTGCCACGTGGCATGATTGAGGATGTGCTAGTGAAGGTCGATAGGTTTTACTTTCCTGTTGACCTTTTGGTTTTAGATATGGAACCGGTAGCCAGTTCTAGGAAACCAATCCTGGTGATCTTAGGTCGACCTTTCTTGGCTACGGCCAACGCATGCATTAATTGTCGTACCGAGGTGATGGAAGTTTCATTTGATAATATGCAAGTGAAACTTAATATTTTCCAAGTATCCCAACAACCCCATGAGAGAGAGGAGTGCTTAGTTGTGGATGTTGTGGATGAGGTTGTGGAGGAAGTTTTGCCCTCCATTCTTGTAGAGGATCCTTTAGAGGTTTGTCTAACTCATTTTGGGTTTGAAAATTTTGATATTGAGGGGTCAGTTGAGGAGGTGAATGTCTTGCTTAATGCTTATTCTACATCGGATTTTTCTCTGTGGAAAGCCCGGTTTGAGTCACTTCCTCCTCTGTCAAGAGAGCCTGCCATACCATCTTTGGTCATACCACTTACACTTGAGTTGAAGCCACTCCCGGCCACACTCAAGTATGCATTTTTAGGGCCTCAGGAGACTTTACCAGTCATCATTGCATCTGACTTGACTGCAGAGCAGAAGAGTCAGTTAATGAGTGTTCTCGTGGCACATTGGAGTGCTATAGGGTGGTCAGTGGCTAATTTGAAAAGGATAGATCCCTCCGTGTGCATGCATTATATACACCTAGAGGAGGACACCAAACCTTCTCGCGAAATGCAACGGAGACTGAATCCTAATATGAAAGAGGTGGTGAAGAATGAGGTATTGAAATTATTGGATGTGGGTATCATATACCCCATCTCAGATAGCAAGTGGGTGAGTCCCACACAAATGGTGCCCAAGAAATCAGGCATCACCGTTGTTGAGAATGAGAAAGGAGAGTTAGTCCCTACACGAACCACTACTGGGTGGCGAGTGTGCATTGATTATAAGAGACTAAATTCCTTGACTAGGAAGGACCATTTTCCCTTACCTTTCATTGACCAAATCCTAGAGCGGTTAACGGGGCAGGATTTTTATTGTTTTCTTGATGGCTACTCGGGGTATAATCAAGTCCCGGTGTACCCTGCTGACCAGGAAAAGACCACATTCATATGCCCTTTTGGCACTTTTGCTTACAGGCGCATGCCCTTTGGGCTATGTAATGCATCGGCGACTTTTCAACGGTGTATGATGGCCATTTTCTCCGATATGGTGGAGAAATTCTTAGAGGTTTTTATGGATGACTTTTTAGTGTTTGGACCGTCTTTTGAGGAATGCCTTAGGAACTTGACTAGAGTGTTAGAACGATGTACTGAGGCGAACCTAATCTTGAGTTGGGAAAAGAGCCATTTTATGGTTCGTGAGGGTATAGTGTTGGGACACATTGTGTCCCCTCGAGGTATAGAGGTAGACAAGGCTAAGGTTAACCTCATTGCAGGCCTTCCTTCACCCAATTCCATGCGTCAAATTAGGTCTTTCTTAGGGCATGTAGGTTTTTACCGTAGGTTCATCAAAGACTTTAGTAAGATATCACATCTTTTGTGTAGTGTACTGGTTAAAGACGTGCCTTTTATCTTTAATGAGGCATGCTTAAAGGCATTTGAAACACTGAGAATGGCCCTGACCACTGCCCCAATCATGAAATCCCTAGATTGGTCGTTTCCCTTTGAAATCATGTGTGATGCCTTCGATTATGCTATCGGGGCTGTGTTGGGCCAAAGGGTCAATAAGGCACCATTTGCTATATACTATGCTAGTCGCACTCTCTCGGATGCGCAATTGAATTACACTACCACCGAGAAAGAGTTGCTAGCTATGGTCTTTGCCTTAGACAAATTCCGATCTTATCTCCTAGGTTCCAAGGTCATAGTCTTCACTGATCATGCCGCTTTGCGATATTTACTATCTAAGAAAGAGACCAAACCTAGGTTGATTAGATGGATTTTGTTGCTTCAGGAATTTGACTTAGAGATCCGTGATAAGAAAGGATCTGAGATTGTGGTGGCGGATCATCTCTCCCGAATCCTCGTTGAGTATACTAGTGACCCTCTTATTTTGCATGATTCGTTTCTGAACGAATAACTCTTTAAGCTGTCACAAGCCAGCCCCCCGTGGTTTGCACATATTGTGAATTACTTGGCCATTGGGCAAATTTTGCAGAATTGGTCTAAGTAAGACAAATACCGATTCTTTTCCTAGGTCAGGTATTACTTTTGGAGGATCCGGAGTTGTTTAAATATTGCTTCGACCAAGTGATCTGACGGTGTGTGCCGGAGAGTGAGTGCATAGCATTCTTACATTTTGTCATTCTTCTGCATATGGCGGTCATTTTAGTGGGCATAAAACGGCCGCCAAGATTTTACAGTGCGGGTTTTATTGGCCCACAATCTTTAAAGATGCCTATCAATTTTGTAGAACTTGTTTGCGTTGTCAGCAAATGGGTTCGATGTCTCGACGTGATATGATGCCAATGTCCCCTATTCTTGTGGTAGAAATATTTGATTTTTGGGGGATTGATTTTATGGGCCCTTTCCCGTCGTCATTCGGGTTTGAGTTCATTCTCTTGGCAGTAGATTATGTGTCTAAGTGAGTGGAGACAATAGCTATCCAAACAAACGATCATAGAGTGGTAATCAAATTTTTGCATGAAAACATCTTTAGTCGTTTTGGGTTTCCTAGAGCCATAATAAGTGATCAGAGTACACATTTTTGTAACCGGTTCTTTGAGTCAGTAGTTAAGAAATACTCTATCACTCATAAAGTTGGCACTCCATACCACTCTCAAACTAGTGGCCAAGTGGAAGTCTCAAATAGGGAGGTAAAGCATATAATTGAGAAAACAGTGAGGCCGGATAGGAAAGATTGGTCACAATGGTTAATTGATGCATTATGGGCTTACCGCACTGCTTATAAGACACCCATTGGGATGTCACCATATAGAGTGGCGTTCGGCAAAGCTTGCTATCTCCCGATTAAACTTAAGCACCGAGCATTGTGGGCCATAAAGAAGTTTAACTTCGATATGGCCACGGCTGGGCTCAACCGGAAATTGCAACTCAATGAGTTGAAGGAAATTCGGAATTATGCATATGAGAGTTCGAGAGTTTTTAAAGCTCAGATTAAAGAATTCCATGACAAGCACATTAATAGAAAATCCTTTGAACCCGGCCAAAAAGTGTGGCTTTTTAATTCAAAATTGGGACTCTTTCTAGGTAAGCTAAGATCAAGATGGGATGGCCCCTTTGTGGTTGTTGAGGCATTTATTCATGGCGTCGTTGAGGTGCGAGATCCAAAGACTGGCCACACTTTCAAAGTGAATGGCCAAATATTGAAACCATATATAGAGGGGATTGAGAATGGGGATATGATTGAGTCCATTGCTTTGATGGACCCATTTTACTATGATTGATAGATTGATTTGTTGTTCTCTTTTCTTTCCCTTCTATGCTATTCTGTTTTTCTTTGTTCTCGTTATGCTTTATTTGTGTCTAGGAGACTTTAAATCCTCTAAAGGTGTAATTCCTTTGGTGTTAGCCGTGCCAGAACGGCATCTAACGGTCTGGTATAGCCACCTAACCGTGTTTGTAGTGAGTTCCTAGGAGACCAACTGAGACGGTGGAAGCTAGAGTTTGAATGGCAAAGCCTAAAACACAAAGGTTTGGGATTTCCGAAACTAGAGTCTGGTTTAAATACCCAGTGGTGAAACTACCTCGGCTTGAACTTTGTATTGCAGCCCCATAGGTTAAGGTAGCTTTATGCACCTTGATTCTGGATACCGAATCAACCTAGTCTGTCACCCTGTTGGAGAATAGGAAAAGTTACAAATACAGTTAGGGAGAAAAGTAGTACCCGTGGTTTTTGCATGAAGATTATACCTTTAGTGGGCATTCCGTTATTTTCTTATGTGCTATATTTATTTCGGATGTCAATTGAAGGTAGAAATGGTTAAGTATACATTGGGCTGTACTAGCCCGAAGGCTAAAAACTACGCTGGGTTTTATTACCTGGGGGATTCTGAAGTGACAACTTTATGCCATAACACTGGTGCCTTTTATTAGGTGGTGGGAGTTAGTTTTCCATTTTCTTGAAGCATGTACGCTTGCGAGTGTTTCTTGTTTTTGTTAAACTATGCTGTTGCAATGTAGCAAAAAAAGGTTATTGCATGCGTGTGGGTGGAAGGGACCCTCCGTAGTAAGGCATTGATGTGTTTTTTTTTTTTTTTTTTACTTTGTGGTACATCTCTTATTAACTAATTTCTGAGATGCTTAGCTCTTTGTAGTCTCAGTCATATTAAAGAGCAATTTAAGGTGCTTAGACTTTTGTGGCATTATCTTATTTAAAGTGAGGCAACCTTTGTTTTTTTTTCTTTTTCTTTCCAGTGAGTTTTCTTTGAAAAAAAAAGAAAAAAAAAGTGTTATACTTGTTCAAATTTTTTTTTTTTTTAAGTACTTGTTAAAGAAAAAAAAGGATCGACTGGCTGGCCCAAACCCAAGTGGCTCTTGTCTAGCGCATGAGGCGCCCAATCTCGCCGCCTTGGCGACCCATTTTTTTTAAAAAAATAAAAATAAAAATTGCTGATTTTGTTTTGTTTTTTTTTTATTATTATTTTTATTTACTTTCTTAAAAAAAATACTGATTTCTTTGTCAACTTCTTTTATTTATTTTATTTTATTTTCGTTTAAAATAAATAAATAAAATAAAATAAAAATTGAACTTATCAACACACCTAACCCACTCTCTCACAATCCCAATCACTCTCAGACTTCTCTCTCTCTCTCTCTCTCTCTCTCTCTCACAATTCCACAAACCCACCATCTTCTTCTTCTTCCCTTTTCTTCTTCTTTCTTCTTTCTCACCACCATCATCTCACCGCCAGCATCACTTCTCTCTCCGTTCGACGAATCTCCGGCGACCACTATTTTTTCCAACGAATCTCCATTCTTTTTCTCTTTTTCTCTCTTTTTTCACGGTAAAATTTACTTTTTGTTTAGATTTGTGGGCATAGGAGTAGAGAAGTAGAGTTTTGATTTTATTTTTTTGTTCACATCTTGATCTATGTTTGAAAAAAAAAAAAGAGGGTTTGTATACTGCTTAGCCATGTTTGTTGTTAGTTATTTTTTCTTTCTTTTATGTTATTTTATTTATTTAGCCATGTAGTATACTAATTTAGCCTTGTTTATTTAGTTTGTTCATTTAAAAAAAAAAAAAAAACCATGTTTGTTGTTAGTTATTTTTTCTTTCTTTTATTTTATTTTATTTATTTAGCCATGTAGTATACTTATTTAGCCTTGTTTATTTAGTTTTTTCATCTTTAAAAAAAAAAAAAAATTTCTGTGTAGGAAGAAGATGAGAGTCGCACGTGCGGCCCTCTCCGGCGCAGGTGCGGTCCAAGCCAAAAAAAAAAAAAAAAAACCTCAGAAATCAAGTTGATAATAATAATAATAATTTAGTTTATTTTTATTTCCTCTATTTGTTTAGTTTAAATTGTTTCGTTAGTAATTCTGATTAGTTTAATTAGTTAGTGGATTGTTGTTATTTTTATTTTCATTTTACTTGTTTAGTTAGTGATTTCATTTTTATTTTTATTTTTATTGTTAAATAGTTCAGTTTTTATTTCATTTTATTTTATCTTCTGAATTTTTATTTCATTTTATTTCACTTTCTTCTCCTCTACTAACTTAGATTGTTTAATTTCATTTAATTTAATTTTCTTCTTTATTTCATTTTTGTAGTTCCACTGTGTGTTTGTAGATAAATAAATACCAATTAATTCGATGGTGTGAGGATGATGCGGTTTTAAATGATTTATGCATACATGATATATTTGATGAGTGTTAATATAATGGTTCCACATTTTTGGTTGTGTTGGTTGAACTATTTTGTGAAGATATGGCTTCATCATCCCGCCGAGCACCCAAACGGCCTCGCAATGCCAACATTGCATTCAGGGATATGCCAACCGATACTTGGGCCACCAAACAAGTTGCATGTGATACGTTAGTTGATGTGGACTTCTTTCATCGCCATCAAACCACTGCGTGGAGTATTCAACAACTTGAAGACTGGTGTAGACACCCTATTTTTGACCGTCCTCAAGACTTGGACGTCATCGTTTGAACACTCGATGATCATTCATGTTCGTGTTCGTTTTGAGTTCCTGAAGGTCTCGGCTGCGTACCTTGCCTTAGGATCTCTCAACTTGACTGTTTTGTGCTTGGTTGTGGACCAAGGACTTGTGGTTTTTGCACCTGAGGGTAAGAAGTGGCTTGTTGGCCATCCCCTTAACCCACCGGTCATGGCCTGAGGCCACCGACCGTGTTTTCTTGTTATCGGCTAATGGTGTTGGCCGATCGGCGCTTTAGTTGGTCGGCCGACCGGCTATTTCTTTGGTCGATCGGCCACTTCTTCTGGCCGAGGCTTTTTCTTTGCCTTTTTAAGGCATTGTAAATGCCAGCTGTGCCAGCTGGTGAGCACAGACTCTGCTCTCTATACACGTGTATGGAGGGATTTCATCCTTGAGCTTAGCTTCTCTTAGAAGCTTGGAATTGGATTTTCTATAAAAGGAGGGCCTCCTCTCCCTTTCCAGGGGTTCAACCAACTGATATAGAAGTTAGATATATCTCTCTCTATATCTCCCTCTCTCTAGATTTGTGTGTGTGTTTGAGCTCAAAAGTGTGTTTTGTTATTACTATTGCACATAAACACCTAGCACTACACTATCCTTGGTTGCTGAGGCACTAGAAGGTTGATTTTAGAGTTTTTGAGTTGGTTTTGATCCAAGAAGGGTGCTGGAGTTAGTGTTCTTGAAGTGTTCTTCAAAGGTGAGTCAACTTGCTTTTGATACCCCATTTTGGCTTAAGCTTTTACACATACTTGCATGCTATTTTAAGCTTAGTGTCCTACTGAAAAAAGTTCTGTATTTTCATGCTTGAGATGTTTTATTAAGGTCACTTTTGTGTTAGGGGTTGTGTACCCTGCCTTAGGCCTTGTTTGGCCTCTTTTTGTGCCTTTTCCTTTTGGCTTTGGAACCTCTCTTGTTCCAACCTTCTCACCACTGAAATCCAAAGGATTTTCAATGGTGGAGAAGTGGTTTTGAGGTCTTTCATAGGGGAGAGACACCTCTCTCTCCTTATGTCTCATTTGCTTGCTTTAAGGGCTCATAATGGTAGCATATTTACTTAGTTTGTTTTAACTCCATTTTAGAAAGTATTTGGTGCTGTTTGGTCATGTTGTAGCTCTGTGTCATGTTGGTTTGACGGCCTCATGCATATACCATACACTTGTCTTGCAATCCTCTCATTTGCTACAACATGTATCTTGCATTTGGACTATCATGCTTGCATATTTTGACTCGACCCAAAGAAACTTTTAGTCATATTTCAGCATGTTAAAGCTCTATTTGGTGCCATTTTGATCATATATGTCATGTTTTGTATAGCCTTAGTTCATCCTAGCTTGTTAGCTTTGAAGGCCTAAGTCGCATGATTGCATTACTTGGCTCATTTTCATGATTTGGCATCATTTCACATGAGATTTCAGTCCATATAATATGGCCATGCATCCACATTCATAACATTTTCCATGCATTAGAAGGTTTGTGTTTTATGCTTCAAGATTGGGCCATTGTGCATGCCTCTATGCTTAGACCATTTAGATACCATCTGAGTGGGTTTTTGAGTTTGTTTCAACATGCCATAACTCTGTTTTCCATTGCTTAAATCATGCCATGTTTGGTTGTGTTAGGCGTAGTATAACACCTCTTTGATAACATTGCATGCCCCATTATTTTGGCATTGTATTCTAGCTTGTTTTGGCTAGCTTTGAGCTCACTTTCGGTCTTGCTCGGACCTGCCTTGGGACTGTTTTAGGTCCCCTTGGCCCTTTGGGGCTTGCTTCACATAGCCATGGCTTAAGCCCCTTGACTAGTCTCAAGTTTAGGCGCCTTTGTATGCTTTACTTGCATGGCTTGGTTGAGTTGGCATCATCCCTTGCATATTTTCAGAGCTTATCATGCTTGTTATTTGTCCATATTTGTCTCTTTTAAATGTGCTTAAGAGTCGACCTTTTTCGTGCCTAAGTGTTGGACCTTTACATGCGCATGTTTGGATGTGTTTTGTCCATCATTTCTTGGCACTTTGGCCACTGTTTTTGGTACGACTGAGGTCTATCCATCTCTAGTGTAAGTCCTTGGATCATGCATTTGTGTATTGTTGTATGCCTACCGCATCGCATGTTGTTGCATCCTTATGATTGGTGTCATTGTTGCATGCCTATCACTTTGTGTGTTTCCATATCTAGGTTGCATTGTAGTATTGCATACTTGTTGCATTGCCATGCTGTTTGCATGTTAGGTTGCACCACATTGCACTTGGCATGCTCATGTTACATTTCCTTACATTCCCATGATGCATTGTGCTTGGTTACATGCATTGCATTGTGTTTGGTTTGGGGTGTCAAACCAAACATGAGGAGCGAGGGACGTTCGTACTTGAAGTGACGAAACGTCCCTCAATCCTTAGTCGCCGACGCTCTTCATCCAAGCATGATAGAGTTCTAGGCATTCATATGTTTTGTTGCATTCATTCCACATTAATTTGCACACTTGGCACCTTTGGCCATCATGCATTGAAATACGTGATTGGTGGCCCGAGAGTCGAGAGCCATACTCCCTTGAGTTCATAGCATGATAGGGAGAGTGGTTGTGCACACATTGTCTTGTAAATGCCTTGCCATGCACTGTCTGTCCTCTACTGCAGCAAAAATAAAATTCTGCAGGAAGAGATGGTTCGTCGGCCATTTTCAGTGCCGGCCGGCTATGCATTTTTGGCAGAGATCCCTACAAATGGTCGATGACCATTTTCCAATGGCCGGTGGTCCTATCTCTTGGCCGATGGCCTCACACAATGCTTAGGGAGTGGTTCAGAAGTAGCCTCGGGACTTGTGCAGTTTTCAGAGGCATAAAACAGTGCAAACAGAGGCAACATGTGGCATGGCAACGGGTTTCCAAGTGAGGCGAATCGAGCATGCATCATCCAATCATTTTGAGGCAGAGCTGCGGCGGCCTCTTAGTTTCGTACTTAGACTGTTTTGTAATTAACTTGTTAATTAATTAAGGGTTTTGTAATATTTAATTAGCTAGGTAGTTAATTAATTATTTGGTTTGTATTATTTATTCGGACCCTCCGTCGAGAGAGCGAATTTGTAATAAATATGCGTGCGTGTGTGAATGTCTTCAAACCCAACGTCTTTTTCCCTTTTATTTACTAGCTTTTGATGGTTAGTTTACGTCATGTTTCAATTAACATACTTATGTCAGCATGTTTGCATACATTCATTCGTATTGCACGCACCGGGCTCGGCGCATTATACTAATTGCATAGTATTTCAAATTCCAACTTGATTATGTGTATCGAGTTGCCATATTTCACATGCCATTCTTAGATTAGCCAAGCCTATTCTAGTTGCATTTTGCATGTGTCGCATTAGCCATCTTAAGATGAACTAGGATTATGCATGATTTCTAACTAGTTCCTTGTTTTGGCTCTGAGTACACTGTGAGTGTTTATGTTTTAGCATCTTGCATGTGTGAAAGTGTTAACATGACAGCATGCTTACTATGAGGCTAATTGCTTATGTGATATAACTGCTTGAATGCCTGTGGGTGAAGGTTGGATTGCTTGAATTTGAATAATTCATCGAAATCCGTGTTTTAGCCTACTTGCGAGTAGTAAAAATTCAAACCCACTTCCAAACAAATGGATATGCGATACTTTGTTCCAAGTTAGGCGATCTAGTCTATACTTGTTTTGCTGTGCGCATCACGTAGTAAAGATTAGCCCATTAACCGGAATAAGAACACATGTATTTTCAAAAACAAGATATCATGTTTAGTAGTGGCCAATCTTTGATCGGGCGAGCGGGGGTGTTCATAGCTAACCTTCTCCAATCGTACCCAAGTTCCCGAGCCGAGGCAACTTTGGTGATGACGGACACATGGCCTTAGGCAACGAGCCAGGGTTCCCTAAATTCCCCAAAAATAAAATATTTAGGTGACGACTCTGTATCTGGCAAAGCAGTCCATGTTTGACACTTCTTTTTTGAAAATCTATTTTCCAAAACGATTTGCCGAATTTGGACTCTTTGGTGATTTATAAGTCTTGCATCGCACTTTGCGAGATCAGATTAAGAACCGTGACATTTGAGTCCGAACTATAGTAAGCCCAAGTGAACAAAACGGGATTTTCGACGTTCGAGGGGATGTCTATTGCCCAGGGCCTCTGGGCATCTGCGACGCCATCCTTTGGCATACCCGCGCATTGTGCGCCTCTTCTATCAGCATATGTACGTCAGTGACGAGGCCCCAGGAGCTCTTTGCTCCCTTGTTGACGGAGTGGAGTTAATGGTTACTCTAGCTTTAATTGCCGAGGTCCTCCACTGTTCCATGGACCCTATCAATGCAGAACAGTTCCCGGTATTCACTCGGGAACTTACCATCCCGGAACTGGTGACTGAGTTTTATGAGGGGCGTCAAGAGGATGACAACTATACGAGCATCCAGTGGGCTAATTTACCACGTCGCCTTCTCTTCCTCGATGTGGTGCTAAAAAAGAATGTCATTCCTATTGGCCACAAGGAAGAGCAGCGAGGGGACTTCCTCCGTGCCTTACATCGATTTGACTTCGAGTTTTAGATTGACATTCCTACCTTGATCTACAATCAGATGTATCGAATCCTAAATGAAGTCAAAATATGCAATACCCGAGGTAGTTATACGTGGGCCCTCCCTTTTGCCAACCTCATTACAGCGCTCATAAAAGTCCAAGAGACATACCCACTTCAAGCCAATGAGGCTCAGCTTCCGCCGCCCACACTTTATGGTAAAACCTACTGGCGCCAAACCACTGCTCGCCTGCCGCCTCCACTAGTTCTTCCTGAGGTCCTGGCCAATCCTAATGATGCCCCAGTCGAGCTTGCCGCCGCACCAATGCTAGCACCACCGCCATTCCGTATGATGAGGGCGCAATATCAGGCTCTTTTGGATAATCAAGCCGTCCTTCAGCAATCTATGGTCGATCTCCGAACTGACTACCAGACTTACCGGGATTATTCATAGGTAGCATTTGATGGGTGTAGACACCCCATTTTTGACCGACCTTAAGACTCAGACGTCGCCGATTGAGCGCTCAGTGATGATACATATTGTACTCGTTCTGAGGTCACAGAGTCTCGGCTGAAAGCCTTGCCTTCGGACTTCGGGACTCTTTTGTGCTTTGCCTCGGTTTGCGAACCAGGTCCTGTTTTCTCTGTTTTCTCTTCCCGAAGAGAGGGAGAGGTCTCGACGACCATCTCTCAGTGGCCATAGGCTACGTTTTGTGGTCGTAGGCCACTATTCCCGTTTGGCGACCAGTTTCTGGTTTTCGGAGCCATCGACCGTGCGCCTCGGTTTGGGACCAGTTAACTTTCTCCGTTTGCTCCGGTTTTTGGCACACACCTTGTTCCCTCTCCCTAGAGGGACACTGTGGCCCGGGAGACCACTGCACGCCACCTCCGGTGCTTAATAGTCAGTTTTGGGGGCCTCCGGCCGCGTGTTTTGACCCCCGAACCCTCATTTTGCATCGGTGTGGGTTCATTTTTCGCAGGGACCCTATTTTCATTGTTTGGAAGGTGGTATGGGGGTGGGAGACCAGCAATTCTCTTGGAGACCACCTCTTCTCCCGCCGGCCGATTTTCTTGTCAGGAAGCTGGTCTCCTTAGCTTTTGAGCCACATTTTCTGGTCTCCCATACCACCACTGAGTTGCATTCACCTGGGAGACCACCAATATGGGCTGGTTGACCACCTTTTGAGCTTGACCCTTTTGAACCTGGTCGGCCGACCAGGGGGAGTGGTTGGCCGACCACCTAAACTGGTCAGCCAGCCTTCTGTTTTTTTGTCTCTCTAAATGCAATCCAGCTGTGCCAGCTGGGAGGCATTTGCTCCATCCTCCGAAGCTTGACCCTTTTGTTTTGGCTTCTTAAAGAAGCTTGGCCCTCTTCTCTTAGCTTCTAAGAGAAGCTTGACCTTTTGTTGAGCTTCTTGAGGAAGCTTGACCCCTTTGGTCTAGCTTCCTCAAGAAGCTTGACCCTTTTGGTTTAGCTTCCTTAAGAAGCTTGGCCCCTTTGCTCCAAGCTTCTAAGAGAAGCCTTGGACCTCTTCTTCTATAAGAGAGACCCTCCTCTCCACTTGCAAGGGTTGAGATTTTTGTGTCCAAAGCTTATACACTTCCCTCCATATCTCTCTACTTCAAGTTTCAAAAGTCCATAGTTCTTGGACCCTTTGCACTACACCTCCAAGCACAATACCTCCACTATCAACCTAAACACCTTGGAGCTCATTTTCAGAGGTTGAAGAATTCCTACTTTGGTCCGTGGTTTGGAGGTCTTCTCTACAAGGGTAACACTCATTCCCCCTTTTTAAGCATTGTTTTGCTTCACATCTTAGCTCCATTTTCAAGCATATTTAGGCTTTGTCATAAACTGAAAAAAGTCTTCTTTTGAGCTTCTAAACATGTTTGTTTAAGACTATTTTTCTGTTGGGGGTCATCTACCCCCTTGCATGCTTCATTTCCTCTTGTTTTAGGCCATGCATTAGGGCCTTGGTTGTGAGCTTTGTTGGCCCTTTTGACCACTGAAATCTAGCGGATTTTCAGTGGTTATTATGTGTTTTTGAGCATCAAAATTAGAGAGGAGTGACCCTCTCACCCCTTGTTTTGTTTACTAGCTTTCTTGGCCTTTCAATGGAGCCCCTATTTGCATGTTTTCAAGCCATGTTTCAGGCCACTTTTTGTGAGTTTTGTGATATGAATAGGCTCTGTCCAGAGCCTTTTTTTCCATGTTGAATGTCTATTGTGCATGTGTAGAGTAATCCTCTTCAAGGCCTTTCAAAGGGGCCTTTACTTGCATGCTTCCTAGGCTCATTTTAGGCCATTTTTAGTGAGTTTTAGGGCCATCATAACCTCCGTCCAGAGGTGGTTTTTCCATTTTGTATGTCCATTATGCATGTGTTGAATAACCCTCTTATTGGCCTTTCAAAGGAACATATCATTCTTGCATGCACTGGCTATGTTTCCATGGGTTTTTGGGCATTATTTGGCATGGCATACTTTTTTTTTTGGCTGGTTTGGTGAGCTCTCATGTGCTTCATATAGTTGTAGTGCAAATCATGGTTCACTAGCTTGTATTGCATGATCTTTTGACCCTTAATTCTAGCACTTTTTGGCCATGTCTTAGGCTGATTTTGTGCATATTTTGGACTGCCTTAGCTCTGTTTTTGGGTCTCATGGTCGAATGAAGTTTGTTTTGCATGCTTGTAGTTCAATGTCCATGCTTAGCTTTGAGTTTCGAGGTCTATTACATGCATATACTGAGGTGTTTTCATGTTTTTGGGCCATTGCATATCATATTTCAGAGCTTACATGTATGCCATATTCCCATGATTTTCACTCTTTAAATGCGTTTGGGAGTTGGGCTTGTATGCCTTGTTTTCGGACCATTGAATGAGCTTCATTTCTTTGCATATTGAACCATCATTTTAGGCCATTTTCCCACTATCTTGGACCTGCCTAGGGTCTGTTTGGGGTTGGTCTTGCCATTTGTGCATCATTTTATGTACCTCTAATGTAATCCGCTTCACTAGTTTCGGTAATTGTGCCATCTAGCATGCATTGTGTGAAGTGTTTGCATGATTCGGGACCATTGTGCATCATGTTTTAGAGCTGGAGAATGTGTGTTTCCATGCCATATTTCACCCTTTGCCATGCTTAGTTAAAGTTGCATGTTGTGCCTTAGGATCGGTGCTTTGTATTCGTGCATGTTTGCATGTATTTCGGTTGTCTCATTTTCATGTATGGCCACTGATTTGAGTGGGGCTGAGGTCCACTCACTTTAGTTTAAGTCCATATTGCATTGCGTATGCCATAAAGTTTGTGTGCATTGAGTATGCCATTCTCAGTTCATAGCATAGTATATGCTAGTTGCATGTTTGCATATCATCCCTCGCATGCCAGCATGATTAGGTTGCATTGCATTTAGGGTTGCACGTTAGTCACATTGTGTATGCCATCTCATTGCATTGTGTTTGGAGTAGGGTTAGTCCAAACACGGGAAACGAGGGACGTTTCGTACTCAAAGTGACGAAACGTGTCTCAATTCCCAGTCGCCAACACTCCGGATTACCCATGATGGAGTTTAGGCCTTGTTATGTTTATATGTGCATTCATTTCACATTGAGTTGTGCAATTCGACTCCTCGGCCATCATGCATCGAGATGCGTGATTGGTGGCACGAGGATCGAGGTCTACACTCCCTAGAGCTTGTGCAATGACAGGGAGAGTGGTCGTGCACACATGTGTTGAAAATACTTTGCCATGCCCCTTTCTTGCTCTGTTCTGACAAATCGAATCCAAAGAAGAAAAACTAGTCGTGACCTTGAAGTTTTGTACAGTGTTCTAGGACCAATTGCAAAATAGAGGCAAATCGGGGCATCGTAAGGAATTTCCCAACAAAGCGACCCGAGCACGCATGCATCTTTCATCATTCAGAACAAGAGCTGAGGTAGTCCATTTTATAGCTTGCATGCTAGTTTATTCGCTTTCCTAGTTAATTTGTTAATTAATTAGGGTTTTGTAATATTTAATTAGCTAGAGTAGTTAATTATTTATTCAGACTGTATTATTTATTCGGACCCTCCGAGAAGGGCAATCTCGTAATAAGTGTGCGTGCGTGTGATGTATGTCTTCCAACCCCACGTCTTTCTCCCTTTTATTTTCCAGCTTATGATGGTTAGTTTAGGGCATGTTTCAATTAACATACTTATGCTCGCATGTTTGCATTCATTCTGTCTTGCATGCACCGGACTCAGCGCATCATACTAACTGCATTGTATTTCAATTCTGAGTTGAATACATGTTATCTGTTGCATTTCACCTGCCATCTTAGAATAGCCGAGCCTATCTTAGTTGCATTCTTGTATGTGTTGCATTAGGCATTTTAGCATAGTTAGGATCATGCATTTGGTTACTAACTAGCTTCTGTTTTAGCTCGGAGTACTAGGTAAGCTTTTATGCTTTAGCATCCTTACATGTGTGTGAGTGACTGCCATGATAGCATGCTTACCATGAGGCTAATTGCTTATGTGACATAACCGCCTGAATGCCTATGGGTGAAGGTTGGGTTATTTGGATTGGAACAATTCATCGACTGCGAGTTTTAAGTCCACTTGAGAGTGGCAAAATCATGTTTTCTACGCCCACCTGAGGGTGACAAATCCACATTTTAGCCTATTTACGAGTAGCAAACCGCTTTCAAAAACAAACATGAGATGTTTTGTTCCAATTCAAGCGATCCGGTCTATATTTGTATGTTGTGCGCATCACGAGTAAATCTAGGCTAATAACTAGAATAAGAGCACATAATGTTTTCAAAACTCGATATCATGGTTAGTAGAGGCCGATCTTTGATCGGGCGAGCGGGGGTGCTCACGAAGTGACCTTCCCCAATCGTACCCAAGTTCCCGAGCCGAGGCAACTTTGGTGATGACGGACACGTGGCCTTAGGCAACGAGTCAGGGTTTCCTAAATTCTCCAAAAATAAATATTTAGGTGGCGACTCTGTATCTGACAAAGTAATCCATGTTTGGCACTTCTTTCAAAAAATCTGTTTTCAAAAACGATTTGCCGGATTTGGACTCTTTGATGATTCATTAGTCTTGCATTGCACTCTACGAGATTAGATACAAGACCGTGACATTGAGTCCTGAACTGTAGTGAGCCCAATGAACAAAACGGGATTCCCTCCCGGGACGTTCGGGGACGTCTACAATGGGTATCAACAGTCAGTTGCCTCTCTGCACACTGACTTCTATGCATACCGAGATTCGAGTGGGCAACAATTTGATCAATTTGATCAGCGATTTGATCAGTTTGATCAGCAGTTCGATCAACATGGCACTAGGGTTCATGATGAGGCGTTCGAGACTCGGACACTGATGCATGCCCCATTTGAGCAACATTTCCCACCACCACCGCCAGATCCACATCAGTGATAACTGTATATTTCCTTTATTTTTTTTCTCCCTATTTATTTTGTTTTGTTTTATTTTCTTTTCCTTTCTCTTTTTATATTGTATCTAAAAAAAAATAAAATTCCACAAATGTGTTTGGGTGTCCTTGCCCCGCTAAACGTGCGCTCATGCTGTCTGGTAAGATCCTCTTTCTCATTTTACTATCTAATGTCTACTTGCTTACATTGAGGACAATGTTATATTCCGGTTGGGGGGCGAGGGTATTTGTAATAACTATTCATGTTTTAATTTGCTGCACTTGATTGCACCACTGCACTTAATGTTTAGTTTGTGCCAGTATGGTAATGATATGAGCATATGTTAATTGGGGAACATAGTGGACTTGTATGAAAAGGGTTTATTGGGTAAATACTCACATGTGATGTTTGCACTAGGATAGTTGTTTGTGTTTGTGGTATTAGTACACTTGTTATGAGTATGCCTTAATTCACATGATCACACTATCATAGCAGTGACCTCTTTATTATAATCCCTGATGTACATCATTGATAATGGTTGAGGTTGCATAAAAGAATAAATGAGTAGCTAAGATTCTTGTTAAAAAAAAAAAAAAAGCCTTGACTTGTTTGGGTTCGTAGCCTCTTTAACTCGAGTTATTAAGCCAGTAGGGGTGTCTCTACACCTAGTGCCCTAAAACCGTCTGGTTTGGGAGTCATTGGCCCAATACTTGCTACATGGGTTAACTAGAAAGCTTAATGGACCTAGACATTGCACATTTAAGGAAAAATAAGAAGAATGACTAGTTCGGATTCGTAGCCTTTTCAGCTCGAGTTATTAAGCTCATAGGGGTGTTTCTACACCTAATGCCCTAAAACCGTCTGGTTTGGGAGTCATTGGCCCAATGCTTGTTACATGGGTTGACTAGAAAGCTTAATGGATCAGGATATTGCATAGTTTTCTTTCAAAAAAAAAAAAAAAAAAAAGACAAAATGAGAAGCTTGGTTGCAACAGTTTAGTTTTTCTGTATATGTTGAGTGTTATTATGAGTTACACTGGGCTATTATAGTGGACAGTTAACTAATATGGAGATTGCACTTTACACTGAGGATACTAATGATGTGTCTACTAGCATTCACAAGTACAGGGGATTCTACTTTTGTATTAACTGAATTGTGGTTTAAGCTCAATAGATTCCTTCATACTTGTCCACTATGCCTTCAATGACTCATCATGTTTTAATATCACATTGTAGTGGCACATAAGTTGGTTGTTGTGTGGAGTAGTGTGGTTAATTGTTGTTGAGCGCATATGAATATGTTGATATTTGTGGGTATCATTTCTGAAAACCTTCACGAGACTATACTCGTCCACTTGGGGTAACCTTGTGGTTTAAAGGCTTGTTGCATATGCTAAATGCAATCGTGATCCCTACGAAAGTGGCTGAGAGTATTTTACTTTTCTTATTTCTTTTGTTTTGCTTGAGGACTAGCAAAGTGTATTGGGGGGTGTGATGTTGGCTGAAAGGTACCACATTGAGGCCACTTAAGTTACAGTTTTAGTCTTTCGATTTTATTTTTTTGGTGGAGATGATGTGTTTTGTGCACTTGTACAGATTTGATAGGAAATATGAAACTTCAATCAAAAGGGGCGCGAAAGCATATTCTCCGTGCGAGAAGTGAAAAATCTGAGCCAGCCAGACTACCGTACGTGCGGCCCACCTAGGGATGCGCGTGTACGAAATTTTTGGTCTATTTTGCTCTGAATAAAAGACAGAAAATTGGCCAAACCTAGGGTTCGAAAAGTTAATACAGAATAAAGGGAGGTTAGGGTTTCAAAAGAGGGGATATTCTACCAAAGCTTGAAGGACACTTCCATGGGGGTTTCTTCCTCATCTTCTTCCTCTTTCCAGTCCTCCATGAGTGGCTAGTCGTCTTTTCTAGGGTTTTGATGAAACCCTAGCCATGTAATGGAATTTTTCATAAGCTTTAATTGTAAATTGGTTTGAATGAATGTATGGATGTTTTAGAAGTTTTTAATAATTGTTTCGTTCATCTTTTCGAGCATTTTACTCTCTGTGATTGTTTAATGCTTTCCATACATTAGTATTCTTTGTGTTTGTATTCAAAGTATGAGACGAGTCATGCTATGAGAGACATGTCATTTTGCTAACATAGTTTAGAGCAAACAACTTGTACTACTCGGGATGATTCGTACATGTACATTGAATGCAACAACTCTCTTGATCAATATTTCAAACTTGTAGTTGTGAAATATTGGGTAGTTTAAACCGAATTGCGATTGGTGGTTGATGTTAAGTCTCATTCATGTGGTTAGTGGTGAATTCTTTACCCTAGGATTTTTCCCGAAAATTAATATTTCAAACCCTAATTTTAATTGTCAATACAATTCTTCAATTTTATTCAATTGCCGTTTAGGTATAAAATTAATCTTATCTTTTTAATCAAAATTAATTTAGGAATTTTGCGATTGAATTAATCTAATTTCACATTTGTCCCTGTGGATCGATACCAAGACTTACCATTATTCTGATAGAATTTGGTATAGTTTAGTGATTATTTTAGTGTGTTCAACGACTCATCACCTTTTAATAACGCCCTTTATTGCAACCCCCCACTTGACGTCGAAAAAAAGCTTTTGAGACGGCATTTTGAGTATTTGCGACAGCATTTTGCTATCGCAAAAAGTCAAATTTTTTGTAGTGATAGAAGTTATGTACTAGATTAGATTGATACAAAATATAAAATTTAGGGTCAAAATCAAGCAAATTGAAATTAAAAGGACCAAAATGACACAACGTGTAAATTACAGAGACCATTTGTATAATTTACCCTTTTTAATATGTGTTTGGTTGAAGATCATATAATAAATGGTTGTTTTATTGATATTTTTTTATGGTTATCATATAATAGATATTTTTTTATGGTTATCATGTAATGGATAGTTATTAGGTTTTTAATGCATAATCGATATGTTTAATGTAAGAAATATTTTTAGTTTTGGATTTTTTAATTTAATGGATTAGTTTAATAATGACATTAATATGTTTAATATATGAAATATTTTTAGTTTTAGATTTTTTAATTTAATAGATTGGTTTAATAATAATATTAAAGTTGTCGCTGTATTTGACTGTTGAAAAAATAAAACTAATTTAACGAAATTAAATATCAAAAAACTTTATTTTTAAAAAATATTTCTACTCTCCTAAAAGATAAAATTATATAAAAATGATGTGTTTTTAATTTTTTTTTTCACTAATTTAATGAAAATAGATTATGAAAACTAAACCAAACAGAATTTTATAACAAAAAAAGTTTTAACATAATTATTCATTAAAAACAAGGCTATTATATTTCAAACAACATATAAGTTAATCAATACAAAATAAGTTGTATGACGACTTTGCTCTTTAAATGGAACAACAATATCTTCAACTATCCTTATTTGGAACGAGATTTAGAATTTTGGGTTAAATGTATGACAATTGAAAGGTCAGTGATCAAAGTGACACAAGTTTCAAATTATAAGGGTTGTTAATGTAATTCGCCCAATTGTTGTAGATAAAAGTATGGGAAAATTCTATTTTTACACATCTATTTACCTTAGTATATACACTTAATGAAATTTTATTTTAATGAAAATCATACCCTAAAATAAAATGACTGTAATGGACATCAAAATATACCTTTATGGTGTGTTTGGTTGGGTGATTTGAGGAGGGATTTGGAAAGGGAAAGGGAAAAGGTGTGTGAAACTAGGTGAAATGTAGGTTTTTTTTTTTCACATTTCACCTAACTTTTCCTATTTCCTTTCCAAATCTCTCTTCAAATCCCTCAACCAAACACAGCGTTAATATTCCTTTAATATTCTAATTTTGTTTATACACGTCTTTTTAAAACAAAAAAATCTCAATACACATCTTTTAGTAAAAAAAAACTCTAATTTGTCTATCGTTCCTCACGTGTTCCATTCTTTCTCACTTGCATACAAAGTAATATGAACATTTTTTGGGAAAACAAGAAAGAAAATGTGCAATCAAAACTAAATGCCAAAACTTTCAAATAAAACTCAACTCCAAAAACATAAAAATCAAGAAAAGAACTCTAAAATTTCGAAGTAATAGTTACGATTCTGTAGAGGTTAAAACAGTGGGGGTTTATGAAAGAGAGAGAAAGTGATGAGCAATGAACATTTCTTGGGGAAAAAAGAAAGAAAATGTGCAATCTTAACAAAGAGAAATAATGGAAAATTGAAGCTATGCTTTGATTGATTATCAAGAAAATGTGTAAGCCCATCTTTGTCTTCTCTCTCATTAGCTCCAGTGACTTTTAACCCAAGTTCCAGAAGTTTTGGATATTTTTTCTGGGTATGGTTCTTTTAGTACTATGAAAGAGAGAGAAAGTGATTGCAATGGATTCGTTGGATGGATTGGATTGGATAAATATATGCTTGGAGGACATAGTGATGGATTATGGAGAGGTTTTAATGCCATTACCACAAACGAAGGTATCAACCATGAAAACCACTTCTTCGATTGCTTGCTTTCTTGGTACACTATTGAACTCTGAGTCGTCGTTGCCGTCGCGGTCGGAGGAGGAGGCGGCGGAGTCTCTACATCGGTAGGGTGGATCATGTTGCCACTCCACCGTGAAGAGACCTTGATTTGGATCACTGGCGGTGGCTCTTCGACCATCGAAGCTCAAAATGCGATTACTGTAGATCGATTAGGGATTGAAGAAGAGGACTGTGGTCTTCAATGAAGGATTGTGGACTGTGCACTTTGACTATGGTCTTTTTTGTTTGGAATGGAACCTTAGCAAGTCTACAATGTGGAAATAGGGTTGAGGTGGTGTGTGTATAATGGTATGAGTGAAATGTTTAATTGAAACATTCAGTATATGGATTGAGAATAATAATTAATAATTAAATTAATAAGTGTACACTAATAAATGATGTACACTAAGATAAGTACGTGTGTGAAAATATATTTTTTTTAAAGTATTACATGATGAAATAATTATATTGATCAAATAATTATCTCAATTATCTGGTAACTATGGCTCACTTTTCTATTTGTGGCATGGGTAATATTTGTGTGTGTGAGCCAACTAGTGTTTACATTATTAAAAATTAGTGGGTGACACACACGATGCATGTATAATTCAGATAATTAATAATAAAAATAAATAATAAAGAATTTAGTATCATAATATGTATATTGTTTAAGTGATAAACATGTTCTTAATGAAATCTAAAGTCTTAGATTCAAAACTTGTTTATGTTGTATATAATAATTTTTTTATTTTAGCATATGGCCTTATTTGGTGGAGCTTTTTTTAAGTTAAAAGTTGATAATCAGAAAGTAAAAAATAAAAGCATCTTTACCCAGCTTTCAAATAATCAACTTATTTTAAGCTATTTATTTCTGCCTAAGAAACTATAAGTAGAGGTTGCACCAAACAGTATAGCAAAGACTCTCAAATCAAAATAAGCTATAATTACTCCCAAAAAATTGTAACAAACGGTCCCTATATAAAGTTGCCAGGTGACACTAAATCAATTTAGGTTTTCACTTAATAATAATATAGATGTAGGGGTGAGCGTGGGTCGATTGCAGTCACGAAACCTTTAATCTGTCCGCCAGATTGGTGGATAAAAGAAAATCAATCCGCATCTGTCCGCTAATTTGGTGGACGTGGATTGATTGGATTGGCAGATGAATGCGAATCGATTTGACAGTTTAAAATTTTATAAATTTTTAACATAATTCAACCTGTGTACTTCCTAAAAAAAAATTAAAAAAATATTACAATCACTGCATGTCTCATCTAAAAAAAAAAAGTCTGAAACTTTAGAATATTACAATCACTGCATACCTCATCTACATATTACAATCACAGCATGTCTCATTCACATAAAGTATTATAAACTGTGGTTCTTAAAATATAAAAACAATTCAAACTACCAAAACTATGAAAAAAGCAGTAGTAGAGATTGTATGCGTTTGTATTATTACATCTATATATGTTTTTGAAAACAAAAACCAACCAGCATATATCATATTTTCTATTTATTATTTTTAGAATTAGATTTAAAAACAAAAAAATATAGATAAATAATACATTTATTTTTTTCAATTTACAAAAAATATTCAATTTGAAAACTCTTTTTCAACAGAATATTTAAACTATTTTTTAATTGAAAACACAAACAGAATATTTAAACGAATTAAAAACATAAAGTCTTATAAATTTTCCAGGAGTGCTTGTGGTTAGGCAGTTCAGTTGTGGCCAAATGAATCTCAAATCAGCCATTCGTTCAAAACTTGACGAATTGAAAAAAAATCAATCCATAACCATCCGCTCGTCATTACGCATCTGTCTAAAATGCGACAGATTAATTTGATTTGATCGATTTAGACATATCGGTATATCCACGTGTAAAGTAGTAAAACAAATCATTGCATTAAAAAATTTGAAATAGTTATATGTGAAAAGGGTAGTTTAGGACCATGATTGGGGGCTCGAATGGGGGAGTCCCGAATCTCCCGAATTGCCTAAAAAAAAAAAAAAAAAAAAAAAAAAAAAAAAAAAAAACAATTTTCTAAAAAAAGAAATTAGGGGGATTAGGGGGATTTTTCATTTTCCGGTATTTTAATAGTTAAATAAGAGCGATTACATAAGCACAATTTTAGAAGGGAAAAAATTGTGACAAAGTGTGAACACCAAATACGTGTATAATAGTATAAAATTTGTTTTTTCTCTCACCTGTGACTCATGACTGTTGGGGCGGAATCACTTGCACTGTGGATTGGGCTGGGTATTCCCCAATACCATTATCTTTAGCCTAAATTTTGGAAGGCTGATAAATGCTTGATTTGGGCTGACCCACCTGCTCCGTGATTGCAATCCAATATCCTTTAATTTCAAATTTGAAATTGTATTTAAAAAATCCGATTTTAATAAATATACAATTTTTTTTTTTTTTGGAACAATATACAAAGTTAATGTTGTGAAATAAAAATACAAATTCGTGAAGTTATGTTTTTATCTCACAACTTAAGTGTTAGAAAGAAAAGGTAATATGGTAGAAATTAGAGGTGAGAATTGAGTAGATTCGATCGAATTCAAGAGAAAAAAAAATTCAGTTCAATGTAGTCATCTCAAGCCTTTTTGTTTTTTTCATTTAATAAATATTTTGATCAAGTCATCGGAAAAATCTAATAGTAAACAATAAATGTTTGGATTTACGCCTAAAAAATAAGTACATATTTATATATTTCTTTTATCTTCTATTACTTTAGTTTATTATCTAGTCAGATAATATAAAATTTTAAACTAATATTTTCAAATGAACAAATCGAGTTGGGCTAGATTCATGGTTCAAAGCCTGATCCAAATACTATAGCCTTAAAATTTGAATTTAAATTAGTCTTATAGGCTGAATATTTCTTCCCAATCCTAAAAAAAATCATGTTGGACAGTTGGGAGGTGATCAGACCCATGTCCACCCATAGTACAAACACAACCTCTACATGAATCCCATGATAAAAATATGATTTCACAAAATTATGTTTTGATTTCACGATTTTAATTCAATGCTTTTATTAGAATTGGATTATGAAAACATGACTTAAAATAATGTTTAAAGCACGATTTCACAATTTGAGAATTGAGTTTAGAATAATTTGGGTTTAGAAAATTTATTTTCAAATCAAGTTGAATTTGATAAATAAAATAAATCGTTAAATATGTGATCCGACAATTATTATTTGACTTGATTTTACAGAGAACGAATCGGATCAAAAGGAGTTTAATTCGATCTGTGTCACTCGATTTTCGCAATGTGCATTTTGAGTGACTTACACTAGTACATCAAATAGGCGGAATCTATCATGCACACCGTAGCTTTCGGACTCCTTTTAATGCAACATAAGGTTCGAGTGGATTGAGTCTGTTCAAACTTAATTCGAGTTATGCTAAGATTTGTTTAAGTTTACATAAACTTGGATTGTAATTTAAAATTGTCTGTTAAAGCCCAATCCGAGTTGAGCATGGTTTGCTTATAAATTTGATTTTTTTTTTTTTGACAACTAAATTAATTAATTTGTTAAAATTAGATTATATCAACATTTTTTTTAAATTATTAATAATATCAAACTAACTAATTTATATAATGCGATAAAGATAAGAATTGAAGAACTTATATGCTGCTGGGATAATCTTTACAATTTATGAGCAAGAAAAATGTAAGGTTGTGTGTTGTGTTATTTGTGTATATAATAATTTCATTTAAAAAAAAAAAAGTCCAATTAGTACAGATTAATGTATGTTTGAGAGGAGAAAAATTTAGTACACACCTCACAGTTGGCATAATGCACAAAGTGGTGGCACCAAGACTTAAACCCATAACCTCAAGGTTATTAAGCCAAGTCTTAATTATTAAACTAATGGTCACCCCCTAATAATAATTTCAATTTATATCATTTTTTTGGTTAACTAAACATATTTGATTTATATTAAATACCGAACAAAATTTTAGTTGAGTAGTTGATATTTGAGCAATTAGTTTTTATTCACAAGTTCATATTCGAACGATTAAAGTGTATTTAGATTGGTTTATTTAGTATTTTCTTCTTCTTTTTAGTAAACTTTAAAAAAATTACACTTTAAGATTTCACTCTACTAAATGGATTATTAAAGTAAAATAAGTATAAAAAAAAAAAGTCCAACAAAAAAAAGCCAAAAGTAATTGATCTTTTTTTTTTTTTTTTTTTTGCTTTCATTTATCTTTCTAGAGACAAACGCAATAAAAAAAATGTAAAAATTTTTATTGATCTAATTTTTTCATGAATATACACGGATGACTTACATAATTATCAATTCGGATTATTGAAATAGGACCATGAATGGCCATATTTAAACTTGAAAAAATGAAAGCTTTATTATTATTATTTTCCTTTGATTTATTTATTTTAGGTCAACCCCGTTTCAGATGATTTGCATAAGGTTTCATTAAAAGATTAAGATAAAGGAAAAGTTGTTGTTAAATGAAAAGGAAAAATAATAAATCAGTGTATGTTTGGAAAAAATTAAATTAAATTAATGAAAAATTTTACAAAATTTAACTATTAACGTCATAAAATTTTCTATGAGTATGTAATTATTTTGAAAATTTACAACTGGTTTGCAATTTTCCTAATAAAAATCAACACAGTTTGACATCAACTTAAAAGTTGACATTTAAGGGTTGTTTTGCAATAAACTAATTTAGTTATAAAAAAAAAAAAAAAAAAAAAAAAACCCTTATATTTTTAAGCACAAAAAGTTAAGATGTGTTTGGTTGGTGATTGCTTTTATCATTTGACCACATATATACAAATCTACTTATGTAAAGGATTCGGATTCATTTTTGCTTTTTAAAATGTCAAATTGGGAGAGTTCTATTTGCACACTCTAATAATATGTATAATATATATGGCAAATTCTATAATGTATACTCCCTATTAGGGTGTATACTATATACCTTCAGTTATCTATTATGATTTATTGTGATGTTAATTATGATATTATTTTAATTATGGCATATAAAAAAAATAAAACTCTTTAATTATGACTCAAATTATTATAGTTATGACTTAAAATAATTAAACTATGATATATGTGATAATTAACTTCACAATTGTCATAACTTTCATACAGTACATAGTCATAACATGACCCTATATAAATATATATATATATATATAAGTATACACCATTATTCAGTTTACACTTACACATATATTTTTAATTTTGTTGAGTTTATACCATTTTATTCCTATAATACTATCATTTTCAAATAATAACCTTAACTCATCAGGCACCCACTGCTATGACATTTGTTGCTAATGCCATCCTTTTCAATTGTCTCCCCGTTCGCCATCTCCACTCTTTCAACCATTTATGTCCCCTTTCCTTCTCATCTCAAACCCTCTTTCCCTTCCTCCACCGTTTTTGTTTCCACATCCCATCTTTACCTCCACAACCCTGTTTGCCCTTATTCTTCTTATTCAAAACCTATATTTGGAAATCTGAAACCTTTTTCTCTATGGGACTAGTAGGGGTGAGCAGGTGAATCCAAAAATATCACCCTACCATTATACCATACACCCTGCTACATACAATCTCAACCTTTTATATATATAATCCAAATAAGGAACCCTTCGAAGAAAATAAAGAGGCATTGCTCTCAATGAAACAACCACTAACTATCAATAATCAATTTATTAATATTACAAGTTGATCTGGTTTGTATTCTGCTACTGTTTTTGTTGTTTTTTTAAAAAATTATTTAGCATAAGTTCAGTTTAGTAACCGTTATTGTCACAACAAAATGTTTGTTAAATAAGAGTTTTATTTGTTGGATGTTGAGCTTATGTTTATTTGTTAAATGATGAACTTATATTTATTTGTTACATATTGAATATTTTTATAACAATGTTATATGATTTTTATTTTGTGAAACTGTGGTCTCAAACGGAACCGATCTGTGTTTAAATGGTTTGATTCGAATTAGTTCCATGGTTTAAATAGTTCAAATTAGTTCTAATTTTAATAGAACCGTAATGCACAAATTAGTCCTAGTTTTCTTCAAAACTAGTCCGATCTGGACCATGCTCACCTATAGGGAGTCGTGCATCGTAAGGAAAGTTATTATAGTAGTGGGGTAGAAAGCGTGGGTGATTATAGAAGGATTGCGATGGTCATCATAGTGGAGAGGTTACGGTGGTAGAAATGAGGGGTCACATCAACAAGGGTGAGTAGTGACAACTAGTGATAATAAGAAGTGACAGAAGATAGTAGCTAGTGATGAAGGTTGTAGAGGGAAGGTGTGTCCATTTTGTCCTTAATGATAATTTGTTGTAAGGATATAATTGTAATTTAAAAAATTAAAAAATAGTTTGTACTAAAATAACTTGTAGTGTACAAATAAAATATCTTTGCTATTGGATGTATTACAACGTTTTAGGTAGTGCTTTTTAAACTTTTATTTTAAAGCTCAAAATCCAGCTTTTAGGTTGATGCCAACAAGATGCATCTCCCTTTAAATTATCAAGTGATAGTCAATATTTTTTATAAGAAAATATTTGAAAAATAAGATTGTAAATTTCTCTGTTTGACTTGGTTTGCATAATTTTTCTTCTAACAACCTAAAATTAATTTGGTGAAAAAAGTACTCATAATTTTCATATAGTTTTAACTTTTTGAAGAGCATAAATAATTTTTAAAAAGGTAAAAAATAAAATATCAGAAACAGTTTATGAAAATTAAACCAACAAAATAGAATCTTGTTTCTTAAAGTGGGATCCAATTCCAAAAGGTGAAATTTGGTCACTAAAAAATGTGGTAATTACTTTTTTTAGACTGTAGAGGCACATACGGGAGGCTGACTGCATTTTAAAAGCCCAACTGAACATCAATTCTTGGCGATCAAATATCAAAAAAATAAAAAAAATTAAGGAGTTATTGTAGATGATTTAAATAAGTGTATTTTTTATCTTTTTACGAAAAAATGTGTAAAAAAATAGAGAGATAATGTGATAGAAAAAAGATAAAAAGATAAAAAGATGAATTATATAAGGGATGACAAACCAACCGTAATTTCACTTTAATTAAAAACATAAGTACGAATTAAAATATGGATCTAAATCCCATTTTTTATATACTAAAATATTGATGCTTCCCATTATCAAAACCACATTTGCTTTCGTTTGGGATATAGGTTGATTTTTTTATTTTTTGACTATTGTAATTTGAGACTAAGAGATTGTTTGGGATGATCTAAATAAATGCATTATTTGACTTTTTATGAAATATGGATTAGATTTGGGTTAGTTTGAAGTGATGTGTTAGAGCATCTCCAATGGTTTGCCATTGGAGCTGCCATTGCTATATATAGCAGCTGCCATTGAATTTTGATGCTCCAATGGCAAAACATAGCAGCTGCCAAATTTGAGAAATGCCAAAGCTTGTGTCAAATTTGACACAAGCTTTGGCAGCTGCCATTCATGCCAGCTCAGCCAAAACCAACGGTTTCCCTCCCTCCCTCCCTCCTTCCTTCCTTCCCTCCCTTCATGCCAACTCAGCCAATTCATCAAACAGATTCACAGATTAAAAGAAAAAAAAATTATAATCTGTTTCTTCCAATTAGATAGAAATCTGATTCACAGAAAAAAAAAAAATAAAAAAAAATAGAATCACAGATTCATTGAAATCTATGTGCAGATTCACAGATTTCAATTAAATAGAATCAAATAGATTCACAGAAAAAAAAAATTAAAAAAAATGATTAATTCAATTAGATAGAAATCTATGTGCAGATTCATCCAATTAGATAGAAATCTATGTGCAGATTCATCCAATGATTAATTTATAGATTCATCCAATTAGATAGAAATCTGATTGGAGCCGAAGTGATTTAGCAAATAAACCAGCATCAAAAAAATAAAATTTGCAAATAGAATCAAACATTGCAGATAAGCACAAATACATGTATCTATGTGCGTGTATAAACATGAAAGCATTTGATGAATTTGAACAATGAAGAGAAAGATAAGTGAGTGGTATTACCAGTAAGCAAAAAGCTCCAATCGCAGCTCAACTGTATGATTAAAGGAGAAACAGAGATATACGATACATACGTATATAGATATAGATACGTATACGTATATATGTGTATATGATTGTAGACAGATCGGCTTCATCGATGGAGAGAGAAGTGGAGACCGAGAGAGGTGGAGACAGATCAGCTTCATCGATGGAGATCGAGATCAGTGGAGAGAGATCGGCTTCATCGATGGACATCGAGATCAGTGGAGAGAGATCGAGATCAAGGAAGAGAGATCGGCTTCATTGATGGAGACCAAGATCAGTGGAGAGATCGGCTTGGTTAGGGTTTGATTTGGAAGATTTGAGGAGAGGAGATGAGAAGAGGAGAGAGAGATGATGATCGGTGGGTGAGGGCAATGAAGAGAGAGAGAGAGAGAGCTTGGGTCATAGATAGATAGATACAGATTGTTCTAGATTGATAGATGGATGAACCGTTAGATGAGCCGTTGGATGCCGTTGGATTATAATCCAACGGTCCCATTTTGTGAAAGGAATGCACATGGTTTGAGCAACGACTCTTTTTCTTTCTCTTTCAAACAACAGCTATAAATTAACGGGCATTTTTTATAAACGGTCATATTTTTTTTTTTGTATAAATAAAAACTTTTAATCTCAATTTTATTTCACACCAAACTTCATTTTTCTCTTCTCTTCTTTTCTCCTCTCTTTATCTGAATTTTGTATCTGAATTTTATTTCACACCAAACGGTCATCTGAATTTTATTTTTCTTCTTTGTTTTTTCACACAATCACTATGGAAGGTTCATCAAAAATAAAGAGAGGAAAATCATTTACCACTTAAGAAGATGTGGCAATTTGTAGAGCTTGGTGTTACATTACTGAAGACCCAATTGTTGGGAATTCACAATCTCATGCTCATTTTTGGGAAAGAATTTTTGAAAATTATTGTTCATTGCAGAATGATCACTCAAGAACACAAGTGTCTATCTCATCTCGATGGGGTGTAATCATGAAATGTTGTAACAAATTTCGTGGGTGTCTAGTGCAAGTCGAAAATCTACATCCAAGTGGGGCGTCACAAGTTGATATATTAAGATTTCATTTCCATTTATTATGTTAGTTTTTTTTATTTTGTCTTACATAAAAATTAACTGATTAATTAATTTAATATTTTATTGATATAGATGCTTGAAGCAAAACTGTTATACCATCAAGATGAAAACAAACATTTTCTTTTTGAACATTGTTGGCCAATCTTGCAAAACAATATCAGGTGGCAAGATGTAACTCCTACGAACACGGTGAAGTCAAGAATACATACACCGTTTTCACCTAATTCAACCCCCGATTCCCCTATGGATAACTCCATTTCTCTTGAAGATAATACCAGTCCAAGTGTTAGTAATAATCCAACTGTCGGTGAGGGCAGTGTCTCTGCAAGGGGTAAAAGGCCGATGGGTAGGAAATCTTCAAAAGAATTATTTTCGAAAAAATCAAGTGGTTGAAGCTGAAGTCCAAAAAATGAGCATACAATTGGAGACATTTAACCAACACCTTGCTGAGAAGGAAAAGAAAAAAGATGAAAGAGAAGAAAAAAGGATTCAAGCACTGCAAGAAATGAAAGAACTTGAGATCAGAAAAGAAGAACATGAGATAATGACTACGGACATTTCTCTTTTGGACCCTCAGACAAAAGCATATTACACAATGCGAAAAAATGAGATTTTTGCCAAGTGGTCCTCAAATGTCAGCAGTCCAAATTACTATTTCCCCATGCCTCATGATGAATAATTACGGGATAATTGGTGGGTAATTGGTGATTATTTATTTTTTAATTTGGATGGTTGTTGGTGGGTAATTGGTAATTATTTATTTTTTATGTGTAGTTAAAATTTTTTTATTAAATATGTAGTGATATGTTTTTGGTGGGGGTAAATTAATCAAACAAATTTTTTTTTCCAATTTTTCATTTTTTTTTAAATTTTTTATATTTGTCTAGTTGGGAATAATATAAATATATAATTTTTGTAACAAACAGGTAAAAAAATAGCACAAAAGACAAAAAATAAACAAAAATAAAATCACAAAAAACCTATATCCAAACAACACCTACAACCTTGGAGGGAAAGTTGGTTGAGATTTGCCAAAGATAACAAATGACCATTGGAGCACCATTGCTATAATTTGACAAAATAACACTATTCATTGCCAAATTATAGTAATAGCAATAGCAAAATAGCAACTACCATTGGAGATGCTCTTAGAGAGCTAATATGACTTAAATATAATAGTGACTTTTTGACTTTTTAACTTTTTTGAAACTTACCAAACTAGCCCTAAATAACTTAGTTAGGGATGGATTTTTTTAATTTTTTTGACTTTAATGAGAGAAAAAATTAAATTATTATAGTTTAGATATATATTTTATCTTATTAATCTTTTAACTATCTTTTTGTGACTATTTTAACTAAAAAAAAATTTATGCCAAATATAACCTTCCATAGGAACACTCAATCAGAAACTACAGTGACGTAGGATCCACCAAAACCAGATAAAAATTCACAGATGGTGATATAAAAAAAAGTTGATGTTTGACTTATTATTTTAATGAGGAACACAACGTGCAATACGACAAGGCCGCAATGGGGAATTAAAAAATAGAGAAAATTATAAGAAAAAAAAAATACGTTTATAATAAAATAAACTATAAATTTTTTATTTTATTAATTTAAATTTAAATTTTTATTTATTTTCAATCTAAATTATATTATGTTAAGTAAAACTTATGAAAAATGATATTTTAGTCATTAAATTATTAAAAAAAATTATTTTAGACATTTTATATACATACATATTAAGTTTAATAATCAAAATATTATTTTTTCCGTTGATTTTACTTAATAAAAATAAGTAAATGACTTAAATTGAAAATAAATAAAAAATTAATATTTAAATTGACAAAATTAAAAATAAATAGTCTACTTTGTTATAAAGGTCAAACTTTAGATTTTTGTGTGTGTAATTTCTCCTATAAATATTAAGCGTTGGGCTTCCCTCCTATAAATTTGTTCAACTTAATTTTTTTGTGTGGATGGTATACTTAAAAGATTTTATAAAAATGAATGATTTAAATCACTAAAATCAAGATTTATAGTGAGTTCCACGAGTCCGAGTAGTAATCTCCAGTCCAGAAGGAAGCCATACCCAAATATTAATGACTAAATTACATTAATCTCCTTTTAGGTTTAGATCACATATATTGAATCCTCCAAATTTAGCCTCCGTTTGGGAAGTGGGTTGGCTTTTTGACTTTTTTGGCTATTTTAGCCTGGGCATAAAAGCTTGGTTTGGGAAGGACTTTTTGGCTTTTTGACTTTTTTGAGTTTTTTTGTGAGAGAAGAATGTAATGATTATGGGTTGGATGTGATATTTTGTTTGTTATGGCTAAAATAGCCTATTTTGTTTTTTGTGGCTAAAATAGCCAAAAAAGCCTGCAAACCCACTTGCCAAACACAGCATAATTATCTCGGTTCTCATAAATTTTAATTTATATAAAATTAATTTTATTTTCATAATAAATTTTTAGTTGTAAAATCATACTTTTATCTCCTTTACACTTAAAAATTATGTTTTATATTAGTTTTAAAGAGTTTGCAATTGATATTTAAGTTTCCAGGTCAGATTAAGCTGAAATTTTAGACTCTTGTGAAGTCGCTGAATATGCCCACAATTTATACTATATATTAAGTAAAAAAAAGTTTTTAACCCCCAAGACCTGTGAGAGCTTCAATATCTCAATCTAAATTTTCTAATTTTTTTTATTAAAAAAAAAACTTAGTATTTATTGATTTGGTCAAAATCCTCTGATCAGCATTTACTAACTTTTTTCAATCCACATATCTTTCTACATGCCTGCATTTATTGATTTGGTCAAAATCTCCTGATCAGCATTTAAAATTTCCTCATACAAATAATTATAAGTACAATCAATCTATATCTATACTATATATTAAGCAAAATGAGGTTTTTAACTCCAAGCCTTCTGGGAGCTCCAATCTCCCAATCAAAGTTTCCTGATTTTTTGATTTAAAAAAAAAAAAAAATCTTAGCATTTATTAACTTCTCCCAACTCCCAAGTCTTACCATCATAATAACACTTTAATGCATTAAGAACAAGTATAAAAAAAATTCTTTGAAATCCAACATATATGAATTCCTTGAAAAGTCCCAACACATATGATTATTATCCCTCATAATAATACTTGAATGCATTAAGAACAAGCATAAATTTTTTTTTTGAAAAATCCAACACATATGATTATTATCAAAATATTAAACTTTAATGTAATATAATAAAAAAAAGACATTTAATTCATTCAAAAATCCAACACATATGATTATTATCAAAATATTAAACTTTAATATAATATAAAAAGGGAAAAAAAGAAAACATTTAAAAAGGGGGTTTTTAACCCCTAAGGCTTGTGGGAGCTTCAATATCCAAATTTGAATTTTCTAAATTTTTTATTTAAAAAAAAAAACACAGCATTTATTAATTTGGTCAAAATTTTCTGATCAGCATTTATTAATTTTTTTCAATCCACATGTCTTTCCACATACCTGCATTTATTGATTTGGTCAAAATTCTCTAATCAGCATTTAAAATCTCCTCAAACAAATAATTATAGATACAATCCGTGTATAGTTATTACAGTACCCTTTTCAACTTCTTCCATACATTATGATTAGTGATAAAATTATTAAATTATTTTTATAAAAAATTTAAAAACCATAATTTATATATTTAAAAAAATATAAAATAAATATAAATATTAATAATTATCTCGTATATAGTATGATTGATAGGCTAATATTGATAAAATGTAAAGGTAAGAAATAAGAATATTATGATATTTATGTGGCTTTTGGCCTCGTGAAAAAGCAGTCTAATTTGTTTTTGACCTCTCCCATTTGCAATTGGTTGTAAAGCTACTTTTTATGTCTCTATGAAATTGGGAAGTTTGGTGCATACGTGGCGCAACAAATTCATCAATTTATGTTTCTCCCGAATAATATTAGGAATTATGAAAAAAATATCATAAAATATATCATAAAATTTTTTTATCATTTAATTAATGTGTAATTTTTTATTGTGTGTGTAATTTAAAAATGTAAAATTATTCATAATTATTTTTAAATTTTTTTTTTCATAATGCCTAATATTAATCTTTACTTCTTCCATTCATATGCCTTCAAGCTTCTTGCCATCCTTTCAATTATGAGGTTGAAAATCAAAACATCACAATCAACATATTGAATTCAAAATTCAAATTCAAATCCAAATTCAAATTCAAATAAAATTGAAAGGTAGATGTTCCTCCCCTAATATTTTCAAAGAATAATACTTGAGACCCCCTTTTGGGGTCACCCCCTCACCCCCCCTTTGCCATGTGTCAGGGAGTGATTGGAGGAGTAGGAAAAAAAAGAAAAAGAAAAAGAAAAAGCAACCAATGAGAGAGAGAGGGGGTCAAAGGGGGTGATGGGAAAAGGAGGGATGAATCATTGTTGATTTTCAAATTTCATAAAAAAATTAAATAAAATTCAAATAACATGGTCAAAGTTGTATCACAAATCCAATAATTTTAATGATGTATAAAAAATAATGTGATGGAAATTAAATACATTGAACACAAAATAACAACACCAAGGAATATAAAGAGATATGTCAACAATTGTAAAGTCTCATTTGAGAATATGTTATTTTAGTAATTTTTTGATTTTTTATGAAAAAATATCCAAAAAAGTAGAGAGAGTGATGTGACAATTTATAGTAACTTTTTGACTAAATATATAGTTGATAAATGAGGCCTAAGTATTTATGTAATACACTCTCTTTAAAAGTAATTTTGTAGCCTTCGAAGATAATGGTTGTGTTTAGTTTGTATTTTGAGATAAATTTTCAAAAAATTTTTTAGAGAGAGAGTTTAGAATTTTTTTAGTTTGTTTGGTTGTATATTTTGAAAATAGTTTTGGAGTTTGGGATGATTTGATATTTTGTTGTAGTTGGGTAGATGTGTGTGAGAGAAAAAGAGATTGAGAAGAGAGAGGAAGGAGAAAAAATGATTGATTGATGTGCAGGAGAGAGAAAGTGATTTTGAATTTTTTTTTTTCATAAAATTTGAACCAAACAAAATTTTGAATTTTTTTTTTTCAAAAATTATACATTGAGATACAAACCAAACAAGTCCAATAACTCAGTGCAGTAGGTATCAACGGTCTGTGTTAAGATCCTCTAGAGTAATACCCCTACAATCATCTCCCACAGTAAAGGACAAGCAGCCGACACGTGACCTACTCATCAAACCAAGGGCTAAAATTTAAACTCACCAAAATGATGTCGTTTTGGTGAGTAAATTGAAAAAAAAAAAAAATCAAAAATCAAATTTTTGGGTTTCATTTTTCACTCAGTTCTTGGGGAGAGTTAGAGAGAGAGAGAGAGAGAGAGAGGCTAAAACAGAGAGAGATAGAGAGAGACAAGAAGAGAGAGAAGATGATGTTAAGTCGAATTGGCCTAACCGTGAACTACAATCTCACCAGTCACTTGCTGATGGTCGGATCACAGAGATCTAAAAACCTACAAACTCAAGGTACTTGATCTGCAACCACAAATCCATGCCATAATCTCATATTTAAATATTTAAAAAAAAAAAATTCTTTCTATTATACCTTGAGTTCCAAATTCAAATTAAAAAACAGAAAAAAAAATCATCAAATCATGAAAATTCTCACTCTAGAAATTAATTTCTTTGTATGTATATATTGAGTTCCCAGATTCAAATTTTTTTTTTTTAAAAAAAAAAAACAAAAAATCATAAAAATTCTCTCCAGAAATTAGTTTCTCTCTATGTATATATATATATATATTGCTGGTTTGTAGAGAAAAAAAAGAGAAAAATAGAAGGGTAAGGAGAAGGAGTTGGGAAAGGAGGAAGAGAGGTTACCGGAGATGGCTTTGTTGGCCGAAGACAAGAAGAAGAAGAAGAGAAAAATGAGCGGCGAAGTAGGGTTAGAGTAAGTGAAGTTGGTGATGGAAGAATGGCTTCATCTCTTAGTCGACAAGAAGAGAGAGAGAGAGAGAGAGAGAGAGAGAGAGAGAGAAGAAGAAGAAGATGTTGTTACAGTTGGTGAATTCGTCTTATTCTTGTTTACCATCATCACTTGAACCTGAGATCGAGATATGTGATGAAGCCAACAAAAGCACAGATCAGAGATTGTAATAACAAACACGAATCCACCGACTGTAACACATCTTGTTCTCTCTCTCTCTCTCTCTCTCTCTTCTTGTCTCCTTTTCACTCTGTTTTGTTGTTCTGATCTCTTTCTCTCTCTCACTCTATTTTTTTTTCAATTTACGCACCAAAACGACGTTGTTTTGGTAGATTTAAATCTCAGCCCTTGGTTTGGTGAGTGGGCCACGTGTCGACTGCTTGTCATACATTGTAGGAGATGATTGTAGGGGTATTACTCTAGACGATCTTAATGCCAACGATCTACCCTTTAGACTTTACAACCTTTCATCCTTAAATGTGCACTCACATCACAATGAGGGATAGGTAGGAATTAGTCTTTGATGAACCATACTCAGAAAGAACGAAATGTAAATGGAAAAATAAAAGGCTAAATCAAATCCCACCAAAAGATAAATTGAAGAATCAAGTGATTTCGCATATTCAAAAATATTCATAGGAGATAAATGTTAACCCTAGGGAGATGTAATAACCCCGACCCTGATTAGCGCTAATTGGGACTTAATTATGTCTAATAGTAATTAAGGGAAAAATCTGGAATTTATTTGCATGTGCATTGCATGAATTATGTGTTTCTATCTGTTCGGTGTTAAAACACCTGTTTGTATTTTAAACTTTAAACTGCAAATTGGAAGCCTTATCGGCGCCCGATTCCGAAATTGATTAGTATTTTGGACTAGTTAGATTTTATGTGATTTTATGGTAGGTTCAATTAAAATTCGGTTCGGAGTGACTAAATTCGATTAAAATAATGCCATTTATTTAATTTGGGCCAAACACCACCTAAAGGCTATTGTTATACTCCACTAACTCACCCCTCTTGCATTTCATTACACACTTTGAGCCTCAACAAGAGAGGAAACATGGGTGAGAGGGTGAATTGGAGAAATTGGGTCTTAGCTCAAGATTTAACTTGGGAATTTGGAAGAATTGAAAAGAGTATTGGCAATTAAGCTCCTACAACTTAAATTCAAGACTTAGGTATGATAATTCAACCCCCCATTGTTGTATTTAAGATGGTTCTTACATAATACATGGTCCATTTAAGGGTTGTGTTTAGAAAATTGGTTCTAGGTGTTGAATTTAAGCTTAATCTATGCATGCATGCTCAAATCATGCCATTTTGAAATGTTTTCATGAAAATTCTTTACATGCAAGGCCACATTCAAGTTGTAGTCCATGAATTCAACAAAATTCTAAGTTTAATTGTACTTTGGATCATGTTTGAAGCTTTGAAATGAAATTGAACTCATGCATGTTTGTTTAACCCATGTTCTTGGAAATCTATGGCAATGGTGCTCAAATTGACTCACTCTTGGGCAATGATCTTATAAATTGGCTTTTGGAACTTGATGTACTATGTGTTTAAAGTGTTTTTCGAATTTGGGCCCAAGAGGTTGAGTTTTGGGTTGTAGAATGCTTGGACCGACCTTGGGAGACAAATCTGGAAATTCCAGATTTTGCTCCCACGCTCGAGCGAAGGATTCCACGCTCGAGCGAGCACCTTTGTCCAGGGATCCGCTCGAGCGAGCATCGAGCGACCATCGCGCGTAAAATTTCAACATCCAATATTTTTATCGTTTCATCGACCGCCGGCGAAGGAAGGCTCGCTCGAGCGAACCCTTTGATTTTGGGAGCTCGCTCGTGCGAAGAAAGCTCGCTCGGCGAGACCCTGTTAAAGAACTTTTGAAAAATGTTTTCTAAGGCATTTTTGCATCCACATTCTATCCTAGGCATTCCTAGGCCATGATTAAGACTCCATACTAAGGGTAAGGGGGTTAGATATACACTTAGAATCATGGATGTGAGTTTTGTACAAGTGAAGTACATGTTTCAACGTGTGTACCCGTAATGTGTTATGTAGGTCACGTGCCGCAATCTGTTGACCCATTGACTTCGTCTACTTGTATCAACGCCCACTGTGAGTAATAACTTTGTAAAGTTATGTTCAATGTTATGTATTTTCAATATACTATGATATGAAATGGTTGGTTCCTGAAAAGCTATGATATGTTGGAAATGAATGAATGAATGTCTAGTTTTCTGAAAAGTAGTTGTGGCACCCTTAGTCCCGGCGGCCTCGCCCGGTAATAATACCGTAGGGCCGATGGCCCTTGTCCGGTAAGAATACTGCGGACCGGCGGCCCTTGTCCGGGGGTAAGAATACCGTGACCGATGGCCCTCGCCCGGGGGTAACAATACCGTGGCCGATGGCCCTTGTCCGGGGGTAAGAATACCATGACCGATGGCCCTTGTCCGGGGGTAAGAATACCGTGACCGATGGCCCTTGTCCGGGGGTAACAATACCGTGACCGATGGCCCTTGTCCGGGGGTAACAATACCGTGACCGATGGCCCTTGTCCGGGGGTAAGAATACCGTGACCGATGGCCCTCGCCCGGTATTAATATCGCGTGGCGATGGCCCTTGCCCGGAGGTAACAATACCGTGGCCGATGGATCTATTAGCTAAGGGGTGTACCACATATGATCTTATGCAAAATATGAATATGAATATGAGCATGTATCTGAACCTATATCTGATTTGAAATCTGAATATGCATAAGACTCTGTTTCTGATAAGATTATGTTTCGGATATAAACTCTGGTTTCTAACTCTGTGATGGACATCATTCATTAAACCCTTTACCCTATTATTATTCACTGGGCTTTCGCTCACTGTTTTATATATATATGTAGGTGAGCCGGCACAAGACCCTGGCCAGAGTTGATGGCCCTCTGTTTTGTTTTGGTCACCACATTGCGCCTCAGGAGGTTCACTCAAGCCTAACCCTGTGGCAGTTTTGTACCTCATGCTAGTCGGTGGTAGTGTTTTTGTAAAGTCGGACCTTGGGACGTACTTATGTAAATATTTTGTATATATTGGTGTACTTCGACTGGCATGATTATGTATGTAAATAAGTTTTAAACTTTCTGTCTCATGTATGTCATCACAGCTCATTGGACCTTGTTTATTTTACTATATTGCTTCATGACCTTAATATTTGTTATTCTATTTGAGTAGGTAATCCACGGATTCTTGGCGATTCGTCATAAACCTATAGGGGCGGGTTTGGGTCGTGACAGGAGATATTCAAAATTATTCAAAAATATGTTATAGAGAGAAATATTTTTCGCATATTCACATCTATCTTTTTGAATATTTTTGAATATTTTTGCATATTCAAGTGATTTCGCATATTCAAAAATATTTATTAACCCTAGGGAGATAAATGTTAATAATATCAAGTGATCCCTCAATATGTTAATTAACATTTATCTTCAAAAATATATATATTTTTTTTAAAATAAAAAAAAAATTGCTAAAAAAATCTTTTCCAAAATGAATCCTAGTCACAATGTCAACATTTTAGAGTCATCTAAAACTGTCAACATTCTTAATTTTGAAATTCACATGTGCATCAAACATAATGTTTATTTGAAACAATTTTATTGAAAATAATTAAATTATGCCACCAAGTCTTTTTTCTATTTTTCATTTAATACACATACATTTTTAAAATAAATAAAAACAAGGGAAAATTACAAAAAAAACTCCAGGATTTTGCATATTTTTCAATTTAAACCCTAGAGTTTTAATTTCGACAAATTAAATTCTAGAGTTTTATCTGTATTTCAATGTGAATTCTCCGTCCATATCCGTTTGAATTAACGAAATTTGGATAAAATTTTCAGATTCAAACATAGATTCACCTCATGGCCTACTTTTCATTTCATCTTCCTCGTTGTAACTCTATTTCGCCTTGTTTTTACGTCATTAGATTCACCTCATGGCCTACTTTTCATTTCATCCCTTATAAATCTTGTTCCACCTCTTTTTGCGTGCCCTCGAAGCGCCAAAAGTTGGTCAAAAAATAGATTTTTCTCTCTTTGGGTAAAATTTTCAAATTCAAACCCACATGTTGAAACTCTTGTATCTCTCTCATCGTAACTCTATTTCACCTCATTTTTGCTTCGTTGGATTCACCGCATGGTCTAATTTTCATTCGAAACTTCGAAAGTTGGCCAAAAATAAGATTTTTCTATTTTTGGGCAAAAGTTTTAAATTCAAACTCACATATTCAAACCCTTGTATCTCCTGCGTCGTAACTTCATTTAACTCAATTTATTTTTTGCCAACTTTCGGAGCTCCAATAGCATGCAAAAATAGGTGGAACAAGGCATATGAGGGGTGGACTAAAAATTAGGCCATGAGGTGAATCCAAAGACACAAAAATGAGGCGAAATAGAGTTAGAATGAGGGAGATACAAGGGTTTCAACATGTGGGTTTGAATCTAAAAATTTTGTCCCAAAAAAAAAAAAAATTTTAGCCAACTTTTGGAGTTCCGATGACACATAAAAAAATGGTGAAACAAGGTGTATGAGGAGTGGAATGAAAACTAGGTCATAAGGTAAATCTAATGACGCAAAAATAAAGCGAAATGGAGTTATGATGAAGGAGATACAAGTTTTTGAATATGTGTGTTTGAATTAGAAAATTTTGCTCAGATTCCGTTAGTTTAATCAAACGGATATGAATAGAGGGTTTACATTGAAACTTGGATAAAATTCTAGGATTTAATTTTTCAAAATTGAAACCCTGCGATTTAAATTCTAAAACACATGAAATTTTGTATTTTTTTTTTTTTTTTTTTTTTTTTTTTTTTTTTTGTAATTTGCCTTAAAAACAAATAAGAGAATATGAGTTATTAATGAAGGAAGATCCTCTTCCATCCAGATTTTGGATTGGAGGGGGCTATTTGGGCCCATGGGTCCACTACAAGTCTCATTTTGATTATCTGAATTATTAATTTTGTTGGGTACTTTGTATATTTCATCTACACAAAAAATTAGGTCAATCCGATAACTGTAACTTGTTCAATTTATCGTCTTTTTAATTAAAAAAAGATCCCCTCCAATCCATATTTTGAACTGGATGGCGCTGTTTGGGCGTGCAGGGTTTACAATGGGCCCCGTTTAGATGATCTAAATCGTTTATTTTATTAGATATTTTGTATATTTCATCAACACAAAAAATTAGGCCGATCTAATAACTATAACTTGTTCAATTTATTGTATTTTAAACAAAAAAAAAATGTTTTTAAATATAAACCATCATTTTTTTGGGTTTAAAAATGTAATAAATTGAATAAGTTACAATTATCAAATCGACCTAATTTTTTGTGTGAATGAAATATATAAAGTATCTGACAAAATGAACGGTTCAAATTATCAAATCGGGTACTGTGGTAGACCCCACGGTCCCAAACGGCACCTTGGACTGGAGGGAATCCTCCTCCGTTATTAAAATGGTAGAAAAAGAAGTTAGAGAAAGGCGAGTTACGTATAGAGCTGCAAATGAGTTGAGCCGAGTTTTCGTAAGCTTATTTATTAAGATTTTAACGAGTTCAAACTCAACGAAAATTTAACGAATTGAGCTCGAGCCGAGTTGGCTCAAGTTTGACTCGAGTTCGAGCATGTTCACAAACCTTAACGACCTAAATAAATTATAAATTTATGTTGGACCATTTTAATATCTTTTATTTATTTATTTATTTATTTGTTTTGTTCATGAATCTTCTTTTGTCTTGTTCATGAATCTGATTTTGTTTGGTGAATGGAGATTCTTTATTTTTTGATGACCTTTTGTCTTGTTCATGAATGGAGATTAATTGGAAGTTCATGGACTTGATGGCAAGTTAATATTTGGAAACTCTCCATTGTCTCTAGCTTAATGGTCATTATTATTTTTTTGGTGTAAATTGTAAGGTCCTAGTGGCCTATATATAGTTCCTCTTATCTACTCTTTTCTACACCAACTATTGTTTATACTTGAGAGATTACTAGCAAAGAAGGGTGTTTTTCTTGATGGAGCTTTGGATTCACTATTTTGTGCAAAGTTGGCTTGAACCATATGACAAGTGGTCGGGCTACTGTATCCTGGAGGGGACAAGTAATAGTTTCCTGATTGCTGCAGTGGTATTTGGGTTCTTCCTACCGTAGTAGGCTTGATCTCCTTAAAGAAAACGAGATATCCGTGCCTCAGCCTGATCTATTTGTATCTTATTTTCTTTGCATTATTTATCAATAAAATATAATTTTTCTAGTATTTTCACCAACAATTTTAAGGAGATCAACCATGGAACAAGTACCAGAAAAAACCAATGATGGAATTGGAGATCTTAATAAGCCTTTCAAGTTCATGGGAGTTCATTTTAAGAGCTGGAAAGGAAAAATTCTTTTTTACTTCAGCCTTTTGAAAGTTGCATATGTTCTTATGGAGAAAAACCCAAACAAAATCCCAACCAAGGAGATGAATGATGAAGACTACGAGGCACATGAAGCAAAAGTGGCTTCCTACAATACAGATGAGTATAAATGTCATTTTTATCTCTTAAATTGCCTTGTTGATCAATTTTATGATTACTATGACACCACTTACACTTCCGCAAAGAAAATTTGGAAAGCTTTACAGATTAAGTATGATATTGAAGAGGCAGGAGCAAAAAATTATACAGCTAGCCACTTTTTTCGCTTTCAAATGGTGGATGGAAAATCTGTTGTGGAGCAAGCACAAGATTTCCAAATTATGTTGCAGAAGTAAGATCTAAAGGTATCAAGATTGGTGACAACTTGGTAGTTGCAGGACTTGTTGACAAGCTACCACCATCTTGGAGAGATTTCCAAAATAGCATGTGCTACAAACAAAAGGAGACTTCTTTAGAAGCATTGATCACTTGCGTTTGAGTCGAAGAGGAGGCTAGAGGCCAAGATGCATTAATAATATAAGAGGGTAATGATAATTCTACTATAAAGGTAAACTTTGTTTCAACAAATAATAACTTACCCAAAGGTCACAATTCCAAGAATGCTTATTTAAAGCCTTATAAAAAGAATATGAAGAATTATGGTAAACTTTACAATATATGGATTAATCCAAATAAGAACCAAGGTCCATCACCTCCACAAAATTTTACATGTTTTGTCTGTGGCAAAAGTGGGCATATTACTTGAACTTACAAATTCCGAAAACGTGCACCTGTCCCAAAGGCTAACATTATCGAGGAGCCATTTGTGGTGATGATTACAAACATTTGCATGGTTAATTATGTGGACGGTTGGTGGGTAGATTCTGGTGCTAATAGACATGTTTATTATGATCAAATTTGGTTCAAGGTGTATACTCCCTTTAATGATGAGAAAACAATTATGCTTGGTGACTCTATTCAAACCAAAATACTTGGGAGTGGTGAGGTTGACCTTAAGTTCACCTCTGGACGTATGCTTACTTTAAAAGATATGCTTTATACACTGTCCATGAGAAAGAATTTGATGTCAAGTTATTTGTTGAATAAGGCTGGTTTTAAGCAAACTATGGAATCTAATCAATATGTGATTACCAAGAAGGGTATTTTTGTGGGCAAGTGTTATGCTTGTGAAGGGATGCTTAAATTGAATGTTGAGATTAATAAACCATCTACCAATTCGGTTTATATGTTGTCTTCTATTAATTTTTGGCATGCTCGCTTGTGTCATATTAACAGTAAATATGTAGAAATCATGAGTAGTTTATGATTAATTTCTAAAGTGACAAAATAAATTTGAGAAATGTGAAGTTTGCAATAAAGCAAAAATTACTAAGAGGCCGCATAAAAGTGTTGAAAAAAAATACCAAATTGCTAGAATTATTTCATACTGATTTGTGTGAGTTTGAAGGAATTTTAACTCGAGGTGGTAACCGTTATTTTATCACTTTTATTAATGATTTTTCAAAATATACAAACGTATATTTATTAAAAAATAAAAGTGATACTTTTGAAAAATTTAAAGAATTCTTTATTGAAGTGGAAAATCAATTCGATAAAAAGATTAAGAGAATTAGAAGTAATAGAGACGGGGGTATGAATCTCTTGGATTCACCTCTTTTATTCAGTCATTGGGAATTATTTATGAGACTACTCCATCATATTTACCTTCATCTAATGACATAGCTGAAAGAAAAAAGAAAACATTAATTGACTTGACAAATGCTAGACTTATTGATTCAGGCGCTCTCTCAAATCTTTGGGGTGAAGCTATTTTGACAGCTTACCATGTGATAAATAGAGTGCCACACAAAAAGACTAAAATTGTACCTTATGAGTTGTGGCGGGGGCATAAACCAAATCTAGGTTATTTGAGGGTTTGGGGTTGTTTAGCCTTTGTGAGGCTTGCTGATCCTAAACGACCTAAATTGCGTAAACGAGCTACCACCTGTGCTTTTCTTGGGTATGCGTTGCACAGTACAACCTATAGATTTTTTGATATGAAAAATAATACTATTTTTGAATCAAGTGATATTATTTTTCATGAAAATAAATTTCGTTTCAAATCTAGAAATAGTGGGGGTCAAATAATTTCTGAAAATATTTTATCCATACTTAGCTCTTCTACTCCATCTTAAGTTTTTCAAGAACAAGAAAATTCTCAAATCCAACCAAGGAGGAGTAAATGAGCTAGAGTTGAAAAAGATTTTGGCCCTAACTATTATCTTTACAATGTGGAAGAAATTCCTCTTATGGTGCAATAAGCTTTATCATCACTTGATGCTATTTTCTGGAGAGAGGCTGTAAATGATGAGATAGATTCACTACTTTCAAATAAAACATGGAAGCTAGTGGATTTTCTCCAGTTACTAGAGCTACATCCATTAGACTGTTGATAGCAGTGGCTGCAATTCATGATTTAAAAATTCATCAAATGGATGTGAAAATAACATTTTTAAACGGAGATCTAGATGAGGAGATTTACATGGACCAACTTGAAGGCTTTGTGGAGCCTAGCCAAGAAAGCAAGGTGTGTAAGCTAACTAAATCCCTTTATGATTTAAAACAATCTCCCAAACAATGACATGAGAAATTTGATTTATGCATACTTGAGAATGACTATAAGACTAATGAATATGATAAGTGCATATATTATAAAACTTGTGAGAATACACATGTAATTATTAGCCTATATGTGGATGATCTACTTATCTTTGGCTCTAATTTATATATTGTAAATGAGACTAAAAATATGCTTCATAGTCACTTTGATATGAAAGATCTTGGTGAAGCCAATTTTATTTTGGGAATTAAAATTACCAAGACTAATGATGGCATTTTTCTTGATCAATCACATTATGTTGAGAAAATTTTTAAAAAATATAACTTTCTAGATTGTAAACATGTTGCTACTCCTTTTGATGCAACCAGACATTTATCTGTTGTAGCAAATAAAAAAAAAGTGATTAATCAAAAGGAATATGCTAGCATGATTGGTAGTTTGAGATATGCTACTGACTGTACTAGACCTAACATTACATATGCTGTTGGAGAACTTAGCAGATTTATTAGCAAGCCAAGTCGAGATCATTGGCTAGCCATGGGAAGAATTATGAGATATTTATTTGGTATCAAAAATTATGATTTGTTTTACAACAAGTATCCTGTAGTACTTGAGACATATAGTGATGCCGATTGGAACACTATGTTAGGTGATTCTCTCTCTACCTCAGGTTTTATTTTTACCGTGGATGCTGCTGCTATATGTTGGAATTTTAAAAAACAGACTATAATTGCTAATTCTACAATGGAAGCTGAGCTTATAATGTTAGCTTCAGTATGTAAGGAAGCGAACTGGTTGAGAGATTTGTTACATGAAATCCCTTTTTGAGAAAAACCAATTCCTCCTGTGTTAATTCGTTGTGATAACACTGCTGCTATTGGTAGAGTGAACAATCATTTTTATAATGGTAAATCCAGACTTGTTCAAAGGAAACATAATAATGTGAGATCCTATTTGAGTAATGGCATCACAATTGTGAATTATGTAAAATTTATGATAATCTTGCGAATCCGTTAACCAAGGCCTTGGCGAGATATAGGGTCTAGAATACATCAAGGGGGATAGGTTTGAAGCCTATAAAATCATAAACCATGTATGAGGACACTCAACTTGGGGACCAGAGATCCTGTAACTAGGTTCAATGGGAAGAACGAATCATATGGTGGTTGTAAAAAATGCACTCCTTAATATTTTTTTATCCATCCTTATGATATAAGTGCATTTGTCCTGTAATGTTGGAGGGTTGAGTTGTTATACTCTTAATGAAATTCTGTAGTTCTTGTTGAGTGGGGTATGTAAATTACAGGAACATCCTTAACAGATTTCACTTGTGTAAGCATGACAATGGGGCCGCTTTCTATAAGAACAAGGCTTATTCTCAAATATGCTCATGAAAACTGGGATAGGCACAAGGCCGTAATGTGCTGGCTATTAAAAGATCATGTTAACACCTGGATTATTATGTGTGAGCAATAATGTAGCTTGACTTTTTCGCGCCTCCTTTCAGGAGTTGAATAAGCCCTATAGTTCAGACTCCCGCAGTTCTGAATCTGATCTCACAAGTGCAATGTGAAATAGATAATCACCAAAGAGTCCAAATTCGGCAAATCTTTTGGAAAATTGATTTTGAATCAAATTGCCAAAAATGGACTGTTTTGCTAAATATAGAGTCGCTACCTAAATATTTTTGTTTTGGGGAAATTTAGGAAACCCATGACTCATGCCAAAGGCCATGTGTCCATCATCACCAAGATTGTCTCGGCTCGGGAACTTAGGTACGAGAGGGAAATGTCATGAATTGAGCACCCCCATTCGCCCGATCAAAGATCGGCCTCTACTAATCATGATATGAATCTTACCTATATTATATGCTTTTGTTCTGGTTATTAGGCTAGCATTACTATGTGATGCACACACACACAAGTATAGACTAACTTGTAAGAATTGGAATACTTGATTCATGTTTGTTTTTGAAAATTTGTTTCGAAATATGTACCACTTGAAAAAGCGATCGTATATAAACATTACTCAAATTATTCCAATTCAAGTAATAAGCCTTCATCTAGAGGCATTCAATCAATTATAGTATTTAAGCACTTAGCCTCATGGCAAGTATGCTAGACATGGCAACATCAACACTCATGCAATTATGCTAAAGCGAGTAAAGGCTCACCTAGTACTACAAGCCAAAAAAGAAATGAGTTAGAAAAATGCATGATTCCTAACTATGTAATATGACTAATGCAATACATACAATATGTAATATAAATAGGCTTGGCTACTTAACATGGCATATGAATTAATTAAATAGCATGCCGTCTAAGCATGTATTCAAAAAATATTTTAAACTAACAATGCAAGTTAAAATGATGAACCGAGCCCCGGTGCATGCAATACAAATGGATGCAAACATGAAATATGCTAAACAAAACATGATGTCCCTAAACTAACCATCATAAGCTAGTAAATAAAAAGGAGAAAGACGTGGGTTTGGAAGACATACACGTTATTATATTATGCACTCACAAAGGAGAGTCCGAATGAACTAACTAGCTAACTAATTAAAGCTATGCTAATTAAGCTAACTATTATAAACCGAAATGAATAATTAGCTAAACTACTTAACTAATTATTACAACAATTAATTAACTATTCTAGTTAACTAAAATAATTACAGTACAAGCTCAAGCAACTAGTTAACTAACTAATTAATTACAACACTCTACAAAATTAACTAGTTACAACTAATTAATTACAACAAATATTTAAACTAAACAGGCTCGATAGATGAGGAATGCTCATGCACGTGCTCGGTTTCCACCCGAAAAACCACTGTTTTGCTTCCAGAAGGTCTCTATTGCACAATAGAACACTAACACCATTGTTCACTTCCAGAATAACTCTACTCTGCTCAAAGAACACACTGCTGAATTTTGCATCGGGTCGGCCACCAGAGTGAAGGCTTTACCACCAGTGATAGCCGGCCGGCCATCAAAGGTGGCTCGCCAGCCTTTACCATTCATCTTCTTGTCATAAGAGAACAAACAGAGCATGCACAGGGTATTCTCGAGGGTTGTCTGCACAACTCACCCCTCATTTTCATAAACAAATCAAAGGAGTAGTAAGCTTGGTCCACAAACCATCAACTCAAGCAATTTCATTGCATGATGGCTCATGAACCAAAGAGTGCAATTTCAACAAATGTAACAAAATAAGACTCAAACCTCCTCCCTTTCATGAATTAATCAAGGGAAGTGGTGACCTTGGAAAATTGAATCATTTCATCACTAATGAGTATAAAATGCCTCAAGCTTCCATGTGTTCAATTAACATCCGATTGACAACAACACTTTTTATTATCTTACACCTTTTTATTCACTAATTTTATTACACCATTTTAGATTACCATCCATACTTTAATTCATTGAGTCTAATGGTGAGTTTAAGTCCTCTAATGGAAAGAAGGCTTGAACCAAGTGTTGTCTTAGGCATGAAAGAGACATCATACCGTTGGTAATGAACCCCCTAAGGGATTAAACCATTAAGCATGACATCTCAATCTCATGCTTAAACAAACAAGTAGTTTGAACCACTTTCAAAGCAAAACAAAAGTCAAGAAAGGAGGGAGGTTGGAGAGATGATTAAGAGTGATCACAAGTATGGAAAGCCATATATAAATGCAATCGTATGAGGACAATTACATTATAAGAATGCAAAACAAAGCTCCAATGCAATTATCAACCAAAAAAAGTGCTAAAATAGTCTAAAAATAGTCCTAAAACATGTTGAAATTAAGACAAAAATAGCTAGATTAATAAGCTAAAACATAGCACAAGCTAGGCTAGTAAGCAAGACACAAGGAGGGGAGACTAATTCCTCCAAATTTGGACTTCAAAACATGATTTGGCCACTGAAATAACTCTGAAAAATAGTGTTTAAAAGCTCAAAAACAGATAGTAAAAGGATGGGAAACACAAGGGAAAAGGCCCTCAAAACAAGGTGGAAAGAAGGGTGAACCACCCCTTAACCTTTAATGGCCTTAAAACCCAAGCTTCAGCCAAAAAATACAGAGTTTTTATAGCCTAAAAATAGTTGAAAATTTGCAAGAATAATAGCAAATACAACAAAGCAACAAGCAAAGCCTTATATCTCTTCAAGAGAAGACCAATTCTTGGCAACAAATCAAGATAATACACCCTTCAAGAGCTCAAACCAAGCTCAAAAGTACCTCAGCTCAAACATGGGAAGGTTTGGTTAAGAGTGTATAGGCAAAGGTTAAGGATATGTAGGCAAGACTGTAGAAATTTGGAAGAGAGAGAGAGAGAGAGAGAGAGAGAGAGAGGAAAAATTTTGCTCTAAAAATTTTACTAACCTTAAAACATGAGAGGGATGTCCTCTATATATAGAAAACATGAATTCTTCTCAAGAACATCTAACCTTACACATGGGAGCAGATGCAAGCATCTGTGCAAGCAGCTAGCACAATTGTCACAAAATATTTGCAAAAGACCTTGTGGCTAGCCAACCATCACTGGTGGCCAGCAGGCCACATCAGTGGCCGGTAATCAAAAGTGATGGCCGATAGCCCAAAAAGGTGGCCAACAGGACACTAAGGATTGCAAGCTTGAAAAACCAAGGTTTGGTCCAAGAATGAGGCAACATGGGTGCAAGGTTTGAAAGGCTCAAAGTTGTGGCATTCTGTTGAGGACTTCAAGCACTTGACAAGCATGTAGACTTGTCATTGGATGTGCATGCGATGAAGTCCAAGTCGTAAGGGCCGTAAAAATAGGTGTCCACAGTTGCCCCTCTTTGACAGAACTCAGAGTCATGAAATAACGTGAGTGAATGTCAAGGCCTGAAGACGACCCATTTTGACAAAGCCATAAGACTTGGACAAACAATCAAGACAAAAATAAATGGTTGCGTCTGCAGGTTGCCTACGTATTCCTTTGCAAGGAATCAAACCAACGTAGTTCTGGGGCAATATGCAAATGATATGCACAATGCAACCTTGAAAGATGGATTCACACACTTCATGAAGCCGGCTATTTTGAAAACTCATGATCATGCAAGATGATGCACTAAGCAATAGCAAGATGTAATAAGCAAGATAACGAGATAATAACATCTGAATGTATGAATGAGCAGCTTTAAGCTTAAAACCAACACAAGTTCCACGCAAAAAGAAGATATAAAACACATATTGACTACGCTAAAATAAGAGACGAGGAAAAAAAACGCCGTTTAGGGTTACGTTTCACACATCTTGAGCAATTGAGAACAAAAATTGCTCGAGGTCGCGTTTCACACGTCCTGAGAAACTGAAGAACGAAAATCGCTCGGTGTCACGTTTTATGTGTCCTAAGAAACAAGAAACCGCTCAAGGTCGCATTTTACGCATCTTGAGAAACAAGAAAAATCGCTTAGGTTGGAGCTTTACCCGTCTCGAGAAACAAGAGAACCCACTCGGGCTCGCGCTTCACGTGTCTCGAGAAATAAGAAAAACTGCCCAGGCTCGTGCTTTACGCATCCCGAGATAGAACATACCCAGGGCCGTGCATTATGCGTCCTGAGATACTCTAACCATGCTGAAATCGTGAGAATATGAGAAAAATCGGTCAGGCTCGCGCTTCATGCGTCTCGAGATGAAACACACCTAAGGCCGCCCATCACGCGTCCTGAGATACAGGAAAACTGCTCGGGCTTGCGCTTCACGCGTCCCGAGATGAAACACGCCTAAGACCGAGCTTTACATGTCCTGAGATAAAAAAAAACCGCTCAAGCTCGCGCTTTATGCATCCTGAAATAAAAGAAAACTGCTTGAGCTCATGCTTCACGCGTCCTGAGATAAAACAGAGAGGTGTGCGATAGATGCACAAAATGAATAAGTGCGATAGATGCACAAAGCATATTCCATGCAAGATAGAGAACCGATGTATGATGTTAATTGAAAGCATATTCTATGCAAGAAACAAAAACATATTCTATGCAAGAAATAAGAGCATATTCTATGCGAAATACTTGACAGTGTGTTCTACGTATGAATCAAAACTGATCCAAGACATGCATGTAATGACATGCATGCAACATACATATGTGTGATGCATATTCTATGCAACAGAAAAGAGCAAAAGCGTAAAATGAATAAAAATATAACAACCGTTGCCTTAATTAATTGTTAAATTATGTAATTTGCCTTACTTATGGGTTTATTATGCTTAATTGTATGTCATGTGTTATATGCGCCATTTGGTATGTGGTCAATGTGTTCATGGTAGTGAATTAGTGGGAAAGATAGATGAAAATGGGTAATAAACCTGTTTGAATCAGTGAACCATAAGAGTAAATTAAATATTTGAAATAGGCAATTAGAGCCTGATTCACAGTGGTACGTTTTAATTTAGTATTACTTGTAGAGGCTTTTGATGAGAATTAGTTTTAAAAACAAAAATGAATAAAATAAACTTAGAAGTAGGAAGACCCAAACAAGGCCTTATTTTACTCATCAAATAAAGACATTTAGAGATAGATAGTTTAGGGAGACTTGAGCATTCTTGAGCAAAAAGGGGAAAGAGAGGAAGAACTAGGGTTCAAGAAGAGGAAAAGGGAAATTTCATCAAACTATCAGGGAAGGTAAGAAACTTTCCTATAATTTCAAGCATTGAAGTTGTTTGCCCATGGAATCATAGAAAATTAGATGAATTGAGAAGTTGGGTCATGTAAAGTGATGATAGGAACCCTAAAGTGAAGGAATGAAAGTAGTTAACTCTTATTCTTGTAAAACATGGCATCATCACTTGCATCTTGCATGAGTATAGGGAATTTAGGGAAGTGAAGAGAAAATTTCAAGGGTTTTAACCTTAACACTCAAAGTTTGCATGAATTAAAATTGTATACTTAAAGTTCATGATTTTGTGGTCTTATTTGTGAATTGAGCCTTGCTTTATTGATTGAAGTTGGAAGTATTCAATTCATGAGGATTTGAAGTGTTTTTGAGCCTTCTTTTGTGAAAAATGAACTTGGGATTGAAGAGGGGAGAAGCTCCATTTTTAGCAAAAATTCGCACTGGTTTTTCACCCAGACCGCTCGAGCGGCCTGGTCCACCGCACAAGCGGCTAACCTTGATTTTGGCCAAATTGCATTATGCAGTCCTCCCGCTCGTGCAACCAAGGCCATCGCACGACTGGCCAGACCACTGCACGTGCGGCTGGGGGCACTGCACGTGCGGCTAGTAGGGCCATCCCAGTTTTACTTTTTCTTCTATTTTCTCTTACTTTTGGGCCTCCAATTGCATGAATTTCACCTATTTTCTTATGCATGTGCATTGTAGAAACACAAAAGGAAATGACTGAATAAATGAAATCGGATGCAATAATAAGTAACGGATAAGTTAGTAACTAATGAAATAGAAGGACTATTTATTGAACCATTGTTATTTCATATGTCTATGTAGGTCAAATGCCGTATCCTAGCCACGTACTGCATGAAACTACTAGTGAGTGACGATGTAGTAAAGCTATGGTTGAATTATAATTCTTTTAGATTATTATTGGTAGTGTTAAAGTCTATTCTACAGTGATATGATTTACCGAATGCATGAACCCACTCCATGCCAAATGTTCACGTGGCCCTCACCCGGGGGTAATAATACCGTGGTATATGTTTATGTGGCCCTCTTTTGGGGGTAATAATACCGTGGTATAAGTTTAAGTGGTTCTCACTCAGGGGTAATAATACCGTGGTATATGTTCACGTGGCCCTTACCTGGAGGTAACAATATCGTGGCCTATACTCACATGGCCCACGCCTGGGGGTAAGAATGCCATGGCCCAATACGTATGAGATAGTGAGATAGTTGATTATGATTGCAAGACCGCTATAATTACACATTGATCCTTATGAATGTTACGCCTTAACGAACATGCTACTAGTACGTGACTGAACTCACATGTTGAAATGGATATTGTTCTTAATCTTTTTACACATTGTTATTCACTGGGCTTTGGCTCACGATTTATATGTGCCATGTAGGTGATCCAGCTCAAGAGAGGAGTTAAGGGCGTCATTCTGTGGACTCGCCTTTTTTCGCGCCCCGCCTTTCAAAAAGGGTTGAAAAGAAGGTTTCACAGTTCGGGCTCCCGTGGTTCTGAATCTAGTCTCACAAGTGAAATGTGAAATTGATAATCACCAAAGAGTCCAAATCCGACAAATCGTTTTAGAAAATTGATTTTGAATAAAAAATGCCAAAATTGGACTACTTCGCCAGATATAGAGTCACCACCTACATATTTTATTTTGGAAAAATTTAGGAAACCCATGACTTATGCCAAAGGCCACGTATCCGTTATCACCAAAGTTGCCTCGGCTCAGGAACTTAGGTACAAGAGGGGAAGGTCCTGAAATGAGCACCCCCGCTCGCCCGATCAAAGAGCGGCCTCTACTAATCATGATATGTCATTTTATAAACATTATGTGTTCTTATTCCGGTTATTAGACTAGCTTTACTATGTGACGCACACAAGCAAGTATAGACTAGTCGCAAAACTTGGAACAATTCAACTTATGTTTATTTGCGAAAATGGTTTGAATTTGCCACCCTCAAGTGGGCTTAAAGATGTGGATTTGCCACCAAACATAGTGGGCTTAAAACATGATTTTGCCACAACAAAGTGGGCTTAAAACATATATTTGTTGAATTGTTTCAATTCAAACAACAAGTCTTCATTCACAGGCATTCAAATAGTTTATCAAGTAAGCACATAGCCTAATGGCAAGCATGCGAAACATGGCAACATGGCAATCATACTCATACAAGTATGCCAAAGCATAAAACTCACCGAATACTCCAAGCCAAAACAAAAACTAGTTAGAAAGATGCATGATCTTAACTATGCAAGATGCCTAATGCAATAGATGCAAGAATGCAATTTAATGGTCTCGGCTACTAATATGGCATATGGATTGATTTGAACAACATGCGATTAAACACGTATTCAAAGAAGTATTAAAATAGCAATGCAGTTTGAATGATGCGCCGAGCCTCGGTGCATGCAAGACAAATGAATGGATGTAAGCATGCGATATGCTAATTGAAAATGTCCCTAATCTAACCATCAAAAGCGATTAAATAAAAGGGAGAACGACGTGGAGTTGGAAGACATACACACACGCACGCACACTTATTACAACATCATGCCCTCACGAAGGAGGGTCCGAATGAATAAGCTTACTAGCTACGCTAATTAAGCTAAGCTATTATAAAACAAATTAATTAACTATTCTAGCTAATCAATTATTACAACATGATATTTAACTAACTATTCTAAGTTAATTAAATATTACAAAACGAATTAATTAGCTAAACACTTTAACTAATTAATTACAAAGTAAGTAAATTAGCTACCACTAATTAACTAAATAAAGCAGTTAAATGGCCTCGAAGGGTGAGGGATGCATGCATGCTCGGCTTCTTCACCCGAAAATCCACCGCCTTGCCATTGCAGCCTCTGTATTTTTGATCACCAACAGTAATGGCAACTTCTAGAATGCCTCTGCTCCACCTCAGAAACACACTTAATTTTCATTGATGGTCGGTCGGCTACCAATGGTGGCCGGTCGGCCACCCCTTCCTTGAACTTCTTTTTTTGCTGCAACAGAGAGCAAATAGAGGCAAATCAGTGTATTCTCAAGGTTTGTGTGTACCGTTACTTTCCTTATCATTACACAAGCTCAATGGAGTGTAACTTTTGGCCCTCAAACCATCAACCAAGCATTTTCCATGCATGATGGCTAAGGAACCAAACTTCTACAAGCTTAATAAGTGCAAAACAAGACTCAACAAAACCACTACCCTATCATGTATGATCAAGGGTGATGTTGACCAAGGAAAGTGGCACGTTTCATCACTTTGAGTATGAAATGTCCCATTTTCCTCGTGTTCGAATTAACGTCCGATCCGAACACATGCAATGCAACACAAAGATACTTTATCTTGCTTCTTTTACTTGTTCATTTTGTTTATCCATTTTAGATTACCAATCCATTCTTTAATTGATTAGTCCAAAAGGAAAGTGTCCTCTAATGGAAAGAGGGCTTATACCACATGTGCCTTAGGCATGAAAGAGACGTCATGTTGTTGATAATGAACTCCCGAAGGAATTAAACCATTAAGCATGAATGTCTCAATTTCATACTTATGCAAACAAGGGGTTTAAAATCGCTTTCAAAGTAAACAAAATAGTGAATAATAGAGGGAGATTGCAGAGATTTCAGTGCTGAAATGGAGTGCAAAATAACACTAAAACATGCAAGCAACTCATGCAATTCATGTTTAAGGGCCTAAAACACTAAACTAGTGAAGCTCTTTACACTACAACCATGCAAACGACTACTCATACAACATAAACAGCCCAAAACAGAGCTAAAGCAGCCCAAATCAGAGGCAAAAACATGCTGGAAATAGGCTAAGTCAAGCTACAAAAACGTGCTAGCATATGGAGCTAACTAGGAACTCAAACAAGACACAAGGATGAGAGGCTATCCCCTCCAATTTTGGACTCCAAAAGTAGGTTTTTGTCATTGAAAATTCTCTAAATTTCAGTGGTTTAAAGGCCCAAAAAGTTTGATTTAAAGGTGATGAAAGATGGCACAAAAAGCTAGACAATTAAGTAACAAGAAGAGTGGACTATCCCTTAACACAAAATAGCCTCAAACAACCATTTTAAAACTATAAAACAGAGTTTTTTTGGAGTCCAAAACGAGCTCAAAAACAGTGTAAAAAGATGGCAAAACAAGTATTTAAAACAAGCTTAAAATATAAGTGCTATACCTCTTGAAGACAAGATGCAAGTTAGAGCAACAAAACAAACTAAACCAAGCTAGAATTCTTTTCTAGAGCTCAAAGAGGGCCTCAAGAGATCTCAGCTCCAAGGTGGTCAAGTTCGATCAAGGGTTGATGTGCAAAAGTGTAGAGAAACTAGACTTTAAGGCACAAAATAAGGAGAGAGAGAGAAATCTAGAGAGAGAGAGAAAGGAATTTTTAGTCCAAAAATTCTAACCCTCCCAAATAGGGGAGAGCACCCCCTATATATAGAAAATCAAGGTTTGGGTTTGAATTCATCCCACCATACACGTGTATGAAGATACAGTTCAGTGAGTAACAGCTGGCATAGTTAGCAAACAAATATCTGAAAAAGGAGACTAATGGCTGTCGGCCACCACTCGTGGTCGTTGGCTACCACCAGTGGCCGACAGACACAACTTGTGGTTGACAAGGTCTAGGGCTGGCCGACAGGTCACCCTCCTCTCTAAGCAAGATACAACAAGCTCTTGGTCCAAAAACATGCACAAAACCGCAAGGTTTAGAAACTCAAAGATAAGGTATTCTGTCGAGGACTTCGGGCGCTCAAAACGAACACAAACAAGTACAATCATCGAGTACACAAACGATGACATCCAAGTCTTACGGACGGTCAAAAATGGGGTGTCTACAGTTGCCTCTCTTTGACAGCACTCAGAAGTCATGAAATGACGGGAGTGAATGTCAAAGCCTAGAGACGACCCATTTTTGACAAGGCCAAAGACTTGGACAAACAAACAAACAAAACAAAGAACGATTGTGCCCGCAGGCTGCCTACGTATCCCTTTTGCAAGGAATCAAACCAGTGTAGTTCTAGAGCAAGATGCAACTGATATGCAAGATACAAAATTATAACTTATGATCATACAATAAGGCTGTAATGAAACATCTAGATACAAGTATTATGCAAAGAAATGCTACAGCAAACTCATACATAAGCAAGTAAACATGAACCAAACCACATTTCATACAGAAATGATGTAAGAAAATTATGCAAACTTAACTACGGATCACGTAGGAAAGGTAAAGAACAGCACAACCATCGGGCGCACCCGAGGTGTCAAACAAGGTCCTAACGCATTGCACACGCGAGAAGAGAGATGGTGTGAACACAGGGACACACTTGAATGTTCCTAACCGGAGCAGTGATAAATATCGGAACATGTCTAAATATTTGTAACCAAAACAAGGAGTGGTATAAGCATCAGAACTCGTCCGAATGCTTTTAACCGAAGTGTCCTATCGCGTCGCATGCGAGGGGAGAAGAGGGTGGTGTAAACACCGGGTGCACTCGAATGTTTCTAACTAAAAAGAGTGTTGTAAATACTGGGACACGCCCGAATGCTTCTGACCAAAAGAAGTGGTGTAAACACCAGGACACGCCCAAATGCTTGTAACCAAAAGGAGTGGTGTAAACATCGGGACACGCCCGAATGCTTCTAACCAAAAGAAGTGATGTGGTATAAGCCGCGGAACGCATCCAAATGCTTATAACCGGGGGTGGTATAAACATTGGAAGACGTCCCAATGTTTCTAACCAAAACAGGGTGTGGTATAAGCATCGGAACACATCCAAATGCTTCTAATTGAAACAAGGCAGATCAAAGGACAAGAGTGGTCTCACCCGAAACTCCTCTAAATGAACTGTACATACAATACCATGCCGGTATAAGAAAAAAACTCAACAAGCATAACAAGGCAAGAGTGCATGTTCTATGCAAGCCAAGCATGTTCTATGCAAATATCGCAACAACATGTTCTATGCGTAATTATTAGAAGCATGCTCTATGTAGTGAAAATCGGAGCACGTTCTATGCAACATCAGAATGCATATTCTATGCAACAATATTGAATGCATGTTCTATGCAGTTGAATGCATGTTCAATGCAACATTAGAATGCATATTCTATGTAACAGTGTAAGATGCATGTTCTATGTGAGATTAACAGCATGTTCTATGCAAAAGCCCAAATGCGTGCTCAATGTAACTGTACAAAATGCATGTTCTATGCGAAAATGAAGAAACAAAAGCATGTTTTTATGCAAATATAAGGAGTGCACAGTCTATGAAAGATCACATATGAAAGACACGTTTCGTGTAACGAGAAGAAGACACACGTTCTACGTAATGACATAAGCGCGTCTAATAAAATTGACTCAATTGCAACCTCCGATTTACCTCTCGGAGGAGTTGCAATATGTTTCAAAAGGATACACCTGGTTCATGTTGACTAGTGATGAGTCATGCATCGAAGACACGGTTCGGAACTTTCGCCGAAACACCTTGAGCTGAAAAGTGAACATTCTTTGCACTTTCTCGAGAACCAAGGGCACAAAATAGCAGGAAAACACACAGGGAGAACACTGGAAGACTATCGGCCACCCTGGAGAGGTGTCAGCCACTTGTCGGCCACACCTAGATGCTGTCGGCCACAAATGGCGGCCCGTCGGCCACCGATGGCAATTTGGGCCATTTTAGTCTTTTTGCATATGGGTCTTTAAGTACACATCTCCAAGCCTCATTTCCTCACACCACCCTTGCCAAAATTGCTTCCTTTCTCACCCTAGACACTTTTCCCCTCCAGATTTGAGCTTTATACGCGTTTTCCAATGCCCCACACAAAGTTGATTTGCTAAAACCTCTTGATTTCCTCCATTTTGAACCAATTGGAATTTGTTTTCGGTGTTTTTTTCTCCATTTTCGCCACTTGAGGCTTGTTCCCCTCGAGTTACTCTTGGGTTCCGTGCCTTTTCCTGAGCTTTGACTTTTTTCCCCATTTTCTCTCTCCGAGAGTTGACTTTTGTTGACTTTTGGCATTTTCCGCCCATTTTGCTCATTTTTGCCCACTTTCTCACCTTCTTTTTAGATGGCAGACGACATTCCTCATGATGGAGGTTCTCTAGGGATGGAGGGAGATCCCAAGCATATACCATTACCACCTAGGGTCCGACCCTTCGACTCGGAGATATACCATCCCGAGGTGCATGTGTTATCACCCGATACGGTTCGTCATTTCAGAGGATTCGCACGAGGTGCACCAGCGGATCTCTTGTTGCGAGAGCCAGAATCGCATTTATCCTATGGCGCCACTAAGGTATACACTGTCTTCTTACACTTTCCTTAATGTACCTTGCACTTATTGCATAAATCACACTCTTGCACTGTTTTTCATCTGTATCTGTTTGTCTCAAACACATCCTTGCATTGTATTTCGTACATTGCCTTTCCTCCGCTCATTCTGATTACAAGGGGCCTTCCATTCTATCCAAGGATATGGGACGACATCTGCAAATATATGGACCTCCTCATTGGTGTCCGTCAGATTGTTAACAAGGCCGAGTTTGGCTTATTCTGTGTGTAGACATCCCATTTTTGACCGTCCTCAAGACTTGGACGTCACCATTTGAACACTTGGTGATTATCCATGTTTGTGTTTGTTTGGAGTTCCCGGAGTTCTCGGTTACGCGCCTTGCCTCAGGATTTCCGAACTCGACTGTTTTGTGTCTGGTTTTGCACCAAACACTTGTGTTTTTCCTTGGAGGGGCAAGAAATGCCTTTTGAGGCATCCCCACACACCACCGGCACTAGCTAGAGGCCACCGGCTGGTTTTTCTTGTCATCGGCAATATATATTGCCGGTCAGCACTATTTGTTGCCGGCCGGCACTAAATTTTGTCAAAATGACATTCTTCTTTGGCCTATTCTTGTCGCCATTACTTTTTGATATTTTGAAGCAATTTGTATGGTTTTGGCTTCCCTCCATACGTGTATGGAGGATGCACTTCTTGTCTTGCTTAGTGACTAAGCTTACAAGATTGCCTCTTCTATAAGAGGAGGCCTCCCCTTGGCTTTAGGGTTGGATTTTTGGAGAGAAAACAACTCAGAGAGAGCTCTGATTTTAGGTCTAGGATTGATACATATCATATCTCTATACCTCTCTCTCTTAAGTGTTCTAGGTGCATTTGTTCATATTATTGCACACAAGCACCTAGTCTTTCACCTTTCCTTGGTTTCTGAGGTTCCAAGAGGTTGTTCTTGGTGTTCTTGGCTGGATTTGAGCCCAAGGAAGCAACAACATCAACACTTGTGAAGGTGGTCAACAAGGGTAAGAAACTAGCCTTTTATTCCCCATTTTTGCATCCTATTTTTACTTGTTTTAAAGCTATTTTTAAGCTTAGTGTTTAATACAAAAAAGTTCTATTTTTAAGCCCTCTTAATTGTTTGTTAAGGGTGTTTTATGGTTTGGGGAAGTTTGGCCCCTCTTAGGCTTTGAAAGGCCTCATTTTGTGTCATTTTGTGCAAGTTTCGAGACTTAGGTGTTTGGGCCTCTTCACCACTGAAATCTTGAGGGATTTCAGTGGTGGAGATGGTGCCTTGAAGTCTCCAAAAGGGGAGGGCCACCCCCTCTCCTTGTTGTCCTTGAAAAGGACCTATTTTGCTTCCTTAATGAGCCTTATGTTCAAGTGTGTGTTGATCATGTCTAGGCTGCATTTCATGCTTATTATGCCATAATATAATCATGTTGTGTGTTGGTTTTGGTGCTCCATTCATGTTTAGTGTAGTTGCCATGTAATGCCTTGTAATCCCTTAACATGTCTTAGGTTGTTAGCCTTTATTTGAGCATGATTTAGGCTTAGACTTATGAATGTTTTGTGCTTATTTTGCCATGCTTTAGGTCTTTCCATAGTTGTTCGGGTCGATTTTGGCATGTTTAGCATAGCTCCTTTGCATTTGTGGCTTGCCGGGCTTGTATGCCTCAAGTATGTGAGTGTGTAGCATGTGTTGCTTGCATTATTTTGGTGGTTTGGAACCATCCAACATGAAATTTCAGTCCCTTTGGCATGCTCATATGCTTGCCTAAGTCGCCTTTTTATTGCTTCGAAAGCATGTGTTGTATGCCCTTTGTTTTGGCCATTATGCATGCCTTTGAATTTGAGTCACTTAGGTGCCATCTAAGTGATTTTTTGGGCTTAGTTTTATATGTTAAAACTCTGTTTTTGGTCGCCTAATGCATGCCATGTATGGTTGTGTTAAGTGTAGCCCATTACCTCTTTGGTGGGCCTTGAGTACTTGGGCCTTTTTGCATGCTTTACTTGGTTTATTTAGTTGGGTTTGGAACCTACTATAACATGATTTTTAAAGCTTATGATGCATGCTAAGTGTCCATGATATCCCCTTTCAAGTGTGCTTGGGGGTTGCTTACTTAGTGCCTAAGTGTTAAGCCTTAACATATGCATGTGTGTGTGTGTGGTGGCTTTCATCTTTTGGGCATTTTGGCTACTGATTTTGGGCCTATTTTGGAGTCACCTAAGTCATGTTTAAGTCCCTCTTCTACTTGGTTTGCATGCTTGCCTTGCATGCTTGTTTGTATGTTTGTATAAGTGCCTTGCATTGTCCATACCACATGCTAGCCAACATGTCTAGGATTGCATTGCATTGTGCATACTTGGCCTCTTGAAGTGAGTGTGATAGAGGTTAGGACCCTTTGGTTTTGTTGTTTGTATTGCATTGCATTTCATTTGACATGAAAATTGCACACTTGATTCTTTGGGCCATCATGCATGGAAATGCGTGATTGGTGGCCCGAGAATTGAGGCACATCCTCCTTTGAGTCACAAACATGATAAGGAATGTGTTTGGTGCATACATTGCTTGAATAACATTGCCATGCAAGATTTTGCCCTCTTTCTTTGTGAGTTGCGTGTTCTGCGAAATTCATTGCCGGCAATGTTTAGTCTGACCGGCAATCAATTATCACCGATGGATGAATTACGTGCCGATGGCCACATATAGCGGCCGGTGGCTATTACCTTAGCCGATGGTGATCCCGGTATCAAGGAAGTAGTTACGAGACTTTGGCTTTTCAGAGGAACAAAGCAGGAAAAGCAGAGGCGCCTAGGCATGGCGGTGTAATTCGAGCAAGACCGAAACACGTCTTTGCATTTGGCTCTCCTCTCAAGCGGTTCTTGTTCTTCTTAGTTTAGTTAGTTTGTCAACTAATTAGGCAATTTGTAATATTTAATTAGCTTGTGTAGTTAATTATTTGTATTATTCTTTTGGTCCCTCCGAGCGAGGGTGAATCTGTAATAAGTGTGGGTGAGTGTGTGTATGTCTTCCAACCCCCACTTCTTTCTTCCCTTTTATTTACCTGCTTATGATGGTAGATTAGGGCACGTTTATCTTTAGCATACCTTATGCAATGCATGCGTGCATCCATGCATTTGTTGACATGCACCGGGCTCGGTACATCATACAAACCGCATTGTATTTTCAAATCTAACTCGAATACGTGCACCGAATGATTGCATTTCACATGCCATTTTAGCGTTAGCTGAGCCTATCCTAATCACATCCTGTATGCGATGCATTAGTCATTCTAACATGAACCAGGGCATGCATTTTTGCTAACTAGTTTATTGTTTTGGCACGGAGTACGATGTAAGTATTTATGTTTTAGCATATCGCATGCGTGTGAATGTTGACCATGTGGCTAAATGCTTATATGAGATAAACTGTTTGAATGCCTGTGGGTGGAGGTTGGATTGCTTGAGTTGGAAAACGCGTTGAAATCCGTGTTTTAGCCTACTTGCGAGTAGCAAATTCCGAAACGCTTTCAAAACGAACGGATAGGCAATGTTTATTTCCAAATTAGGCAATCTAGTCTATACTTGTTTGCTGCGCGCATAACATAGTAATTCTAGGCTAATAATTGGAATAAGAGCATGTAATGTTTTCAAAAACGGATATCACGGTTAGTAGAGGCCGGTCTTCGGACCGGGCGAAAGGGGGTGCTCATAGCTGACCTTCCCCGATCGTACCCAAGCTCCCGAGCCAAGACAACTTTGGTGATAACGGACACGTGGCCTTCGGCACCGAGTCAGGGTTTCCTAAATTTCCCATTTTAAAAATATTTAGGTGGCGACTCTGTATCTGGCAAAGCAGTCCATGTTTGACACTTCTTTTCAAAATCTGTTTTTCTCAAAACGATTTGCCAGAGTTGGACTCTTTGGTTCAGATTTAGAACCACAAACAAAAAAGGGAGTCCGAACTGTAACCCGTGAGTTCCCTCGCGGACCTGTTACACTGTGCAGGGCTATCGTGTCTCATAGCGAGTAGAGCCCTACTTGGTGCGCTCGTAGAGAGATGGTGGGACACCACTAACTCCTTTCACTTCTCCACCTCAGGAGACATGATGATGACCCCGCACGACTTTGTTATGCTCACTAGCATCGAGGTAGGAGGTCGGACGATTCCATATGATACAGACATGGGAGAGTAGGAGGCCGCCTAGATATACCTGCTGGGGACACGCCCACATCTCTTTCGATCGGGGATAATTCGATACAACTGGTTTGTAGATCACTTCAGAAGGACACAGCCAGAAACCCTAGAGGAGATCGAGCAGTACGCTTGAGGTTTTTTGATGTTCCTCTTCGGCACCACCTTATTCGCCGATAGGGCGAACACTGTTAGGCTATACCTCTTGAGTGTCTTGGTGGACTTGGCTCAGGTTCGGCATTACGACTGGGGTAGCGTTGGCCTCGTTACCTTGTACAGTTACATGAGCTCGACATCCCGCAGTAGCGGGAACAGAGCAGGCGGCTACTGGAGAGCCTGGGAGGTATGCTTTACTTTTCTGCTTTATATTTTCTACCGTGCTTTCTGCCTTGCACTTTCTGTACACTGCCCACACTGTACACTAGATACACATAGTCTGATTTCTGCTTTGCATTTCCACTTTCTGCATACACTGCACTATACACTTTGATTTCTACATTTTCCCTACATTCTGCATTCTCTGCACATTGCACACATATTCTACTTTCTGCATTACCTGTGTTTATCTGTCGTATACTCACTGTCCCTATTTTGATTTCCACAGCTATGGGTATACGCATATTTTTCGACACTTGCCCCAGAGCCGCAGGTGGAGATGCCTCCTGTTGTGCCATACTCTCACTGGTATGACAGGAGATGTTTGCAGAGGACACGAGAGACCTTTCCATTCTTCCGCCGATATTTTGATATGGTGACGGCAGCAGAGGTAACTTAAAACTCACAGTTCTTTCTACTTTACCTCAACTCTGATTCATTTGTGTATCTAATAGTAACTAACAATCTATGTATTTGTTGTCTGCAGATCTCATGGCAGCCCTAGGCGATGATGCTTGAGGGTATTAGGTTAGGAATAACAACGGGCCGGGGTGGGGTCGGGGATCACACTCCCCGTCCCTGATCCCCGATGGTAGAAATTTCCACATCCCCGGCCCCAATCCCTGACGGGGAACCTATCACAACCCCTACCCCCGCCTCCGCTCCCTAACAGGGATCGGGTTTCCCCGATCTCAAAAATTCCCTGACCAAAAAAAAAAAAAAAAAATTCGGCTCCAAATCTGATATAGATAACTTCTCTTGATATATTAAAACTTCAAATATTAGCACATACAAAAGAACTTCTAAATGATATAAGAGGGGTTTGGTTATCCATAAATAGTTTTTATCTACAACTGATTTAAAAAATAACAAGGTTTACATTTTAGAACCAAGTTGGTTGACAGCTTGTGTGCTTGTTGATAACATTTTTTGATGCAACAAAGCTATTATTATCAAACAAGTGAAGTTTCTGCCCAAAAACAGAAACAAGTTGTGTGCATACTAATTTCTCACCCTAATTTAACAGGCACAAATCTTCACATTGTAAAACACCAAAAACAAATCTGCGATTTAACAACAATGACAATAGATTTAACAACAACAGCACTACAACAGATTTAAAAAATAAAGAGAGAGAGAGAGTAGAAATGGCAAGAAAGAGATAGAGAGAGATAGATCTACGATCTTCGACCGCCGTAACTAGATCTTCAGATCTGAGATCGACTCTCGTCGTCGAATGGCGGAGGTGGTAGTGGAATGACAGAGGCGGTGGTGGAGCAGCGGGTGAGAGAGGGAGGAGAGATAAGCTACGATCAACTCTCGTCGTGGCGAAGGAAACCGACGTCGAAGGAGAAGGAGGAGGTGGCGCTCGTCGAGGGAGGAGGATGTGGCACTCGTTGGAGGAGGAGGGAGCGACAACAATTCAGTAAGAGACAGTGAGGAAGAGAGAAAGAGAGAGAGAGAGAGTAGAGGGAAGAGAGAGAGATGGGGAAGATATGAAATAAATAAAAAAAAGATGAAATGAGAGAGAGAGAGAGAGAGAGAGAGAGAGAGAGAGAGAGAAACAGTTTATCAAAATGAAAAAAGTATATATTATATATATATATCATTTCGGGGACAAGCGGGCCGGGGCTGGGGTTTGGGCACTTATCACTGTCTCCAGCTCGAAATTGGTCGGGGATTAATTTTTAAATACCATCTTTGTCCCGTAGGGGGTATTTTTCAAGAAAATCTCGTTCAAATCGGGGTCCAGGGATCAGACCCCTATCGGGTTGGTTTCAAATTGCCCTCCCTATGTTAGATACCAGTTTGCCGACGCTTGGGGTGCTTCTCGTTACCTTCTCGTTCTTTAGAGACCAGTAGGGCAAGCCTGGATCTTTGGCGAGTGTTTCCTATGCCAGACCTTGGGTTTGCCATCACAGGCGGTTCCCATGCCACCTCTGTGATCCATACGGGCCACAGAGAGTCTCTCCTCCCAGAAGATGATCGACTTTACACAAGGTGTGGAGGCCGACTACTTCGTTGGAGAGGGGGACTATGTGACATACATCCAGACGCATATCATGTCTCCTTTGACGGGTATTCATGCTCGTGGAGGGAGAGCATCAGATGCCCCTTCGACAAGCATAGTTTGAGCGCTGAGGGGCAAGGCTAGAGGGATGCCTCCCGCTAAGTAGAGTTTTGGCTGGCTAGAGCTTCCGACTGAGTTGACAGGTTGGCGATACTCAGGAGAGGCTTATCAGATTCCGATTGAGCCTCCATTGGCTGGTCACAGATATGTCCGAGCGCCTGATTCACCTCCGGTATGCACTATAGTTCTCATTTTTCCATTCTTGCTCAGATACTCAGATATTCATTCCAGACACTGATCATTCCAAATTGCATTTACAGGTACCCGCAGGGTACGTCGAAGGATTACTCGAGATGTTGGCCTGATTCGAGGGCATGATCTTGAGGAGGGAGGCACTGCAGTATCCAGGTAAATTTTCAACTTTCTTGCATTTCAGGCACTACATTTCTGCTGACACACTGAAACTGACATTTCAACTGAACATTTCCCCACACTGCACTGATACACTGTATGTATAGATCACGTCTGACACACTGCATCTTCATACTGTATTCATACCCTGTTCCTGACTTCTGCATGTACTCATTCTGCACCACATACTTGTATCCCATACTATGGCCTGACATATACCAATTGCCTTTGTAGGTCCCACATTTACCGACAGTAGTAGCGGGACCATCAGCACCCCCTCCAGCAGTAGGGAGAGAAAGACAGGCTTCAGCATACGGCCAAGGGAGACGTAGCGGTCGAGATCAGAGGAGCCCTTCAAAGCTTATCATGAGCGATGACGACGATAAGACCAGCGACATCGAGGATGCTAGGGGTCAGCACATCGAGTCATCCGAAAGCGGAGATGCTGATGCCGGCTCGGGTTCTGCTAGTGGTGATGCTGCATTAGGCTTTTAGGAAGAGAGCGGTGATGACTTTGGTTCAAATTCTGGTTCAGAGGGAGGTACTGACAGCGGTGCTGATGAAGACAACTCTGATTTCGTGCCCAGAAAGAGGACGAAGAGGGCCTCTTGAGACTAAGATAGCTGGCACTGATTCATATGTTTTTTTTGCTTCTTCTTACTAGTAGTGTTAGCACATTGTACAGCTTAGACAGTTTTATTTTCTTTAAAAACTTGTACTCTTTGTAAAAAGAAACCATGATCGGAATGAAAACCAACTTTTTGAACAAAGTATTGTATTTTGCATTCTGAGCATCGCATTGCACCACATAGCATAAAAACAAGATTGATGGGATTTGAACATCGTATATTGTTGTAACAACCCCGACCTCTGATTAACGTTAATCCATGATTGATTATGCCTAATTAACAATTAAAGTGAAATTCTAAATTAAACTGCATGTGTGTGTTGCATTGTTTGTGTTTATATCTGTTGGGCGTAGAAAAACCTGTTCACGTTTTAGTTTCGGCTTGGGAATTGGAGGCCTTATCGGCATCCGATTACGAAATTGTCTTGATTTATGTGTTAATTAGGATTTTTAGAATTTTATGGTAAGTTCAATCGAAATTTGTTTCGGAACGATTAAATTAGATTAAATTAATGTGCACCAATTAACCTCAATTAATCACACTTATATCCAAGCCTATTTAAGGCACCAATTGAGCCCACTCATTTCTTTTTCTTTCATTCCATCACATTTTGAGCTCATCCAAGAGAGACAAACGAGAGAGAGAGAGAGAGAGAGAGAGAGAGAGAGAGAGAGTGGGAGAGAAGAGTTGAACTCAACAAGAAAATTGCTTGAAAGTTAGAGGAAATTGAAGAGAATTTGGAAGATTAAGCTACCACACTTGAGAATTTAAGACTTAAGGTAGGCATTCACCCACTTAACTATGAAATTGAATTACTAGTGCTAGAATTCAAGTGAACTAGATGAATTCATATATGGTTTGAGCTAGGATTTGAGGGGACTAAATCAATCCATGCTTGCATGAATAAATTTCCATGTTTTGAGTTTAATTTTCAGAGAATTCCCCCATGCATGTTTTGAATTCACTTTAATTTTGGGAAAACAATGACATGTTATTTGGTAGCATTTGATCAAGTTTTGAGGAGCCTTAGTTCAAAGGATTGCATGCATGTTATGTTCATGAATTATTCTTGAGTTTCAAGTGGAATTTTACACAATCGGCATGCTTTTGGGCCATGATTTCTTGATATGATCCTTTAAACATGTTGTTTTATGAGCTTTCTTGCATTTTCTCAAGTTTTGGCCCAGAAAAATGAGGTTTGATGCCTTAAAGGTTGAGTTTGAGCTTGAAAATCAAAGCTGAAAATTCCAAAAATTTGATCCACGCTCGAGCGGGGGACTTCATGCTCAAGCGTACACTCTTAGTACATGCACTTTCGCTCAAGCAACATGAGTCACACTCGAGCATGAAATGCATATACCCAGAAGTTCTTGTGTTTTACAGTCCGCTCGAGCGAGGGAATTCACGCTCGAGTGAAGGTCTGAGTCTCACACTCGAGCGGGGGTCGAGCGACTGTCGAGCGTGAAATTCATACATCCAGTACTTTTGTCGAGTTTTACAGTCCGCTCGAGTGGGTAAAGACACGCTCGAGTGAGCCTTCACATCTTGTATGTCCGCTCGAGCGGGGAAAGCCACGCTCGAGCGTGGACCCTGTTTTCAGCAAAATTTGAGAAATGTTTCCAAGTGCATTTTTGCTAGCTAATTATTACAAATTAGAATGAAACCAACTAATTAGTCACAACGCGGAATTAATTAACTAAGCTATTACAAGTTCAAAGGAATTAACTAATTAACTAAGAGCTATGTAAGCTAATTAAAATCGAGCGGGGTTAAGGAACCACTCGTGGCAATGTGAACATCCTCCCAGAAACGCCTCAGTTTTGCTATCGGAATTGTTCTGTTTTTAGAAAATACTTTTGTTTTTGCCTCAGTTTCTGCTTTGTTCTGTAAGAAAAAGACACTGTTTGGCTGAAAAGAGGTAGCCGGCCGGCCACTATTTTTGGTACTACCTTGCTGTAGTAGAAAAGAAACAGAGTAGAAATAAAGTGTTTTTAGGGGATGTTTATCCTCTCTTCCTTTCCCTATCATGAAATTGATCAAAGGAGAGGCAAAATCAATTCACAAATCATCAATGGTCGCAAGGTATTGCATGATGATCCATGACTCGATTGGACAAAGGCTCAATAAGTTCCATTCTAGGCATTCCTAGGCCATGTTTAAGACTCCATAATGAGGATTAAAGGCTAGAAACCCACTAAGCACAAACAAAATAAGTTATGTACAATTCGAACATGTGTATCAGGTGTGTATCTGTTATGTGTCATGTAGGTCACGTGCCGTAAACCGTTCGATTAGCCTACTCTGTCTGTTTGCACCTGAAGCCAACTGTGAGTAATAACATAGTAAAGCTATGTTCAACTTTATTTATTTTCTGTATAATGAAGTGAGATTTGTTTTATGAAATGCTATGTTCTGTATAATGAATGGTTGTCCAATTTCTGATATGTATTCGTGGCATCCTTAGCATCATGTGATATCTGTTAGCTGTTACCCGGTATCGGAGGTCCATTATGGGACTTATTATGTCTGTCATCTGTTACCCATACCGGAGGATCCATCATGGAGCTCAGCATGTTTATTCTCTGTTACCCAGATCCGGATGTTCCTTTATGGAACTGGTTATTTATAACCCCCACATATTCTGTATCTGCTCTGTATTTGTTCTGTTAGCGCTAATGGATGTACCACGTATGCTTAAGCATGACTTATGATTTTTGTATATGATCTGGACAAGAATATGAATTTGGTACGAAACTGAATTATGATCTCCGAATCTGTACGGACTCATTCATTAAAACCCTTTACTCCGTTATTATTCATTGGGCTTCCGTTCATTGTTTATATTATGTATGTAGGTAAGCCGGCACATGATCAGGGCTAGAGTTGACGGCCTTTGTTTCATTTTTGTTAGCCAACCCTTATGTCTCTCGAGGAGGTTTCGGATGAAGTCTAGTCTTATGGCTGTTTTTGTAATCATAGTAGATTGTGTTGGTTGTTAACATTGTGGGTGAGATTTTCTTATGTACGTCTAAGTGTGTTATGTAAATACTATACATGTTGGCTACACCCTTAAGTTTATAAAGTTTCAAGCTATTCTGTCCCATGTATGTTATCACAGCTCATCGGACCTTATCTATTTTGTATATTTGCTTCCGCAGTCCCTATCTATATGTTAATCTGTCAAGAGGCCTTTGGTAATCCAAGGATTACTGGCCGGTTACGATGCTAAAGCCATAGGGGCGGGTTTGGGTCGTGACAGAGTGGTATCAGAGCACGTGTTCTATCGCACACACAAGTCCATATGAGCTTAGGATGTCCTAGTAAGAATTAGGGGCATTCCATCAGCATGTGTGAGTGTGTGGTAATCTAAATGGATATGAATACTGAATGTAAATTTGAGCAAATGAATTGAAAGAAACGAATAAGATTATTCCTATGTTTATTATCATTTGATGTCTCTATAGCAACATGGAGAATGCAATGGGAAATGATGTAAGTGAATCTTCAGAGGCTCACATGAGCTGAATGGAACAAATGCTTTCGGCATTGACTGAAGCTATGACACAACAGCAAAGACAACAACCTTTGCCCCCTCCACCTCCATCGGCACAAGTCGAAGCAGATAATAATGACATCATCAACTTGACTCAGAAATTCATGAAGATGAAACTACCAACGTTCTTTGGTAGAATTGAACCATTGAAAGCAGAGACATGGTTGCTAGAGATGGAAAAACTATTTGAGGTATTTCACCAACACCGCCAACAACACCGGCGGCTACCAACAACCAAACACCGGGGTCGGCCTCGGTGCAAGGAGCCTCCATTGTCACACATCTTTCCCGCCAAGGCCTTATCTTTTACAAAAGTTGGGACTTTGTAGTTTCTTTATTCCAGCTCTGTTTTTGCCACAAATGGAGCCATTCTTTACCGAAAAACTCTCAAATTGGATTACAATTTTGGATGGCTCAGAAAAAGTGAATTTTTGGGATTTCGGGATAAACGCACTATTCCCGCTAAGTCGTACCCCACTGTGTTTTCCGTTCCTACATGCCACTGCTAGATGTTGGAACTCGATTACATATGTTTTCAGATTCAGGGGGCAAGAACTATGCCCAACAATTGAAGAATTCCAAGTTTTGATGGAGTCCAAGCGTGACGAGAAAATCTTGCCCCAGTTTCGTTTTGGTCACATTCAAGCTTTGGGAAGGATGTGTCGGTTCACTTTACATGAAGCTCGATCCTTGGTCCGCAACGGGGAGCTAGATAGTCCCAGTCTTATTCATTGATTTTCTGAAACCGAAGATCGCATTTGGTAGAGTTTTCAGCAGCATGCCCTTTGTTTGTGCATGTTGGCTCATTTCCTGCTTGCCCCTGGTTTCGGATGGTCTAGCATTCGCTTAATTGAAGTGGCCCAAGGCTTGAAAGATGGCAAGAGCTGCATTGGTTTAGTATTGGCTGAGACCTTGATGGGCTTGGACGCCTTACATCAACGAGAGACAAACAAATTCACAGGAAGTCCATTACTCTTGTAGGTAACGTTTCCTACCCTTATCATATGTGTTTCTCACATCAGTCGACACTCATGCTCTGTTTCTCTCTCAAAACCCTTTCTCACTTTTTCCCTCCACATACACCTCTCTATTCTTTAATCTCTCTTATTTTTCATCCCTCCCCAAATATGGCTCATGGACAGGTTAAAGGTAGTGGACTCTTGCCCTGTATACTCAGTACAAGGCTATTTCTTTCACCAATAGCTAGTTAATTTCCCGAAAGAGGGATGGTGGTGCCATTGGATGTGCAACAAGTCTGCTATCGACATTGCTTGGCATTGTCCTTGGTTTGATTTGCCCGAGGTGAGCTACAGCATGGCTCGGCAACCCGGTATTCAACTGATTAGCCTGACACACTGTGTCTTCTACTTTCCATTCCGATTCAGGCATCAGTTTGGACACGACCAAACTTGCCTAGAAGAGGGAGTAGAGTACCCGACTTCATTTCCAATCTGAGGTTCACAACTAGCTCGATATCCCATTACCTGGAGGACAAGAGAACTTCTGGCTCCCGCTTCAAATTTCAATTGTGCCCTTTCTGGCGAGTGCCTGGCTTGGCTTGAAGACAAGGCGTAAATCGTGCCTACTTTAGCATCTGAAGCTTCCACAAGCTTAAGGAAGGGATGTGGGAACACCTGACTCATCTATGCCCCAAGTTTATTTCTTTGGTCTGTACTTTCACGTTTTCCTTTGAATGTAATAAAAAACAACTTTGATTTGTATCAAGAATTAGAGAACTTTGTGTTGAAATCAATGAAATTAGAGTTGTGGGTACTGAAAATTCTTCTTTTGGTCCAAAAATGGTCTAAGTTGTAAAAAGATTAATTTGAGCAAAATCAACTTTTATTAAAACTTTTCAAAACCATTTTCGATAAGGATCACAACTTGACACACATGGAATTTATGCTCGAGATGTACAACCCCAAATCCAATAATTGGAAAATTGCCCCTCGTTTGAATAGCACTACACCGTACTATAACCAGCTCTCATAGTGAAGATCACAACCAAACTCTTGGATACAAAAAAAACAAAGATGACCTGAATAATCTCATGGACACAGTTGATTTGGAAGTGTTTATGGCTGGACTTCAGAATGAAGTTGCCTACGTATCCCGAAGATAGGAATCAAGCCTTACGTAGTTCGGTTCGGGTTCACTCGAGTATCAACACTCTTCTTTTGCGCTTTAACTTTTGCCAAGGTTGCCCTTTCTGGGTTTTCGACCTAGCGAGCTCAGTTTTTCTTATTTCAAATTTTTTGTGCTTTAACTTTTGTCTAGGTTGCCCTTTCGCGTTTTCGGCTTAACAAGTCTCTCAAGGATAATATTTCTTCAACTTGTCCATGTTAATTAGTTGGGAGAATTCTAGGCCATCTAAGTCCACAAGAATGACAGCTCCACCCGACCAAATAGATTTGATGATATAAGGACCAATCCAATTGGGTCTGAACTTGCCCCTAGGGTCATGGATGGGAGCTCGGTTGTCTTTGAGCACCAAGTTCCCTTCCTTAAGATTCGTGGACTTAACTTTTTTTGTTGAAAGCCCTAGCAATTCTGCATTGATATCCTTGGACATGGTACAGTGCTTTCATCCTTCTCTCATCGAACAGCATTAGTTCTTCGAACCTGTTCTGCTGCCAATCCGCTTCTGTTATCTGGCACTCAGCCATAACCCGCAGCGACGAAACCTCAACTTCAATCGGCAGAACAGCTTCCATCCCATAAACCAAAGAATATGGAGTTGCTCCAGTAGATGTCCGAATTGATGTTCTGTAGCCCTAGAGAGCAAATGGTAGTTTGTCTGGCCAATCCCTGTAAGTTTCCACCATTTTTGTAGAATGTGCTTGATGTTCTTGTTGGCGGCCTCAACAGCTCTGCTGGTTTACAGCCTATATGTGGATGACTTATGAAAAGCCACGTTGTATTTCTCCAACAAGTCAATCACTTCTTTCTTGAAGTGGGAGCCGTTGTCTGAAATGATCTCATTCGGGACCCCATAACGACAAATAATGTTATTCCTGATAAACTTAGCTACATGCGAAGCTTTCAGCACTGCATAGGATTGGGCCTCAACCCACTTTGTAAAGTAGTCTATTGCCACTAGTATATACTCATGTCCATTCAAGCCTTTCGGCGTAACTGCCCCAATAACATCAATTTCCCAGACTGAAAAAGGCCATGGTGAAGTCATGTTGTACAACTTCGATGGCGGAATATTTATGTGATTTGTATGGATTTGGCATTTGTGGCATTGCCGAACAAAACCAATACAATGTTCCTCCATGGTTGACCAGTAACAACCCTGCCTGAGAATCTTCCGAGCTAGCATTACTCTGCTTATGTGCGATCTACACTCCCCTTCATGAATGGCCTCCATTAGGTGCTTCGATTCTTCTGCATTAACAAACAGCTTGTGCATTCCCAGATAGCCTCGTTTGTATAACTTACCCCCGCAGATGATAAACTGAACGGCCATTCACCGTATTGCCCTTTTATCTTTGGCATTTGTGTAGACACACCATTTTTGACCGACCTTAAGACTCAGACATTATCATTTGTGCACGCGATGATTGCGCATGTTTGTGCTCGTTATGAGTTTCCGGGGGTTTCGGCTGAGCGCCTTGTGGGACCTCTTAACTCTTTTCTTTTTGGCCTGGTTTTTGGACCGGACCTTGGTGTCTTTGCCTGGAGGGAGTGAGAGGCCTGTAGGCCACTTTGTGTAGCTGTAGGCTACTTTTCCGTTTAGTAGGCCACTCGTAGTGGCCCGTAGGCTAGTTTCCGGAGCTTTCAACTGAGTGCCTTGTCTTGTGGCCTCTTAGTTCTCTTCTTTTTGGTTTATTTTTGGACCATACCTTGTTACCCCTTGCCTAGAGGGAGGGGAGGGCTTGTCGGCCACTTTTGGTGGTTGTAGGCCACTTTCTCCTCCTGTAGGCCACTTGAAGTGGCCTGTAGGCCAGTGGAAGTGGCCGACGGCCGTTTTTTTGTTTTTGTAGATATTTTTGGTGCCAACTGTTCCAGCTGTTGGTCATTGAATGCATCCTCTCTACACGTAGGGAGGGATTCAAGCAAGCTCTAAGCTTGTCAAGTAAGCTTCTCCTTGATTTGCTTATATAAGGGGAGCTCTCTCTCCCTTTCAGGGGTTCAGAATTTTTGGAGAACAAAAATTTACTCTCTCTCTAGATTTCTCTCTCTCTCTCTCTCTATATATATATATTGTGTTTAGAATTGTATTTTCTTTGCATTTTTGTACACAACCCTCTTAGCCAAACACCCTACCTTGGAGCTGAGGTTTTTTGAGGTTTGTTTGGAGCTTAAAAAAACTGGTTTTGGCTCAAAAGTGGTGCTGTTGTTGCTGTGCTTCAAAGGTAATGCCTTGATCCCTCTTAAAGCTTTATTTTGATCATTAGTTTGGCCCTCTTTGCATGCTATTTTAGGCCTAGATTTCAACTACAAAAACTTTTGTTTTTAAGTGTTAAAAATGGTTGTCTAAGGCCTTGTTTGAGTTAGGGGTGGTTTTCCTTCTTTTGGGGCTTATTTTGCTTTGCTTTGTGCTATCTCTTAAAGCCTTTGAGATCACCTTTGTTTGGCCTTTTCGCCATTGAATTCCAGAGGAATTTCAGTGGTGGAAAGTGTGTTTTGGGACTCAAAATAGGTAGGGGTGGTCCTCCCCCCCTTGTACCTTGTTTGCATGTGTTGTTAGCTTATCAAGTTAGCATGTTTTTCTACCCTTTTGGGGCTCAACATCAGCATGTTTTTGGCCTCATTTTAGCATGATATAGCTCTTTTTTTGGCTGGTTTGGCCTCTTGTTGTTTGTATCTTGCACTTATAGTGTAATCTTGCCTATTAGCTTAACATGCTTGATGCTTTAGCCCACCTTTCTAGCATGTGTTAGCTTGGTTCCAATACATTTTTGTCAATGATTTAACATGCTTTAGGCCTGATTTGGGTGGTGTTGATCACATATGCTTTGCTTTGTATAGCCATAGTGTAAAGCCCCTCTACTAGCTTTGTGCTTTGAGTCCACTAGCATGCTTTGCTTGGGCTATTTGCATGATATAGCATCATTTGATATATGATTTTAGGGTATAAACTTCTGTCATACTCTCATGTTTTTCACTCTTTCATTGTGTTTAAGAGTTGTGCCTTTATGCCTTGTTTGTAAGCCAATGCATGAGTATATCTTTCTTGCTATCTATGCTGCGAGTCTAGCTTGTTTTTGCTACTGTTTTGACCTGCCTTAGGTCTCTTTTGAATGGTTAAGGTCATTTGAGCATTGCTCAGTATGGTTGTAGTGTAAAGGGCCTTGACTAGCCTTGAGTTTTGGGGGCCTTTAACATGTTGTATATGTGTTGTTTGTATGATATGGTATCATTTGGCATGGTATTTCAGAGCATATACTTCCATCATACGCTCATATATATCGCTCTTTAATTGTGTTTGAGAGTTGAGCCTTATGCCTCGTTTATGAGCCAATGCATGAACATCATCTTCTTGTTTTTCATACTATCTTCTTGGTTCATTTTAGCCACTATTTTGGCTTGTTATAGCTCTGTTCTGGGCTAGTTTGGTTGTTTGTGCATAGTATTGCATGCCTCTAGTGTTGTGTCTTTCGCTAGTCTCGGTGTTCTTGGCTCTTAGCATGCATTGCATGAGTTGTTAGCATGTTTTAGCATCATTTGTCGTGCCATTTCAGTGCTGAAATGTATATCATTGCATGCCATCTTTCATTTGTTATATCACTTTGAAAGAGGTCTTAAGCCCTTTGTTGGTTTGGGCACGAAATCGAGGCGTTCATGCCCAATGGCATGATGCTTCTTTCATGCTCAAGAAGTTTGTGGCTTGGTCCGTCTTTCAAATTAGAGGACTTCTCACTTTTGGACTTAACCGGTTAAAGGGCTTATCGGTAATCTAAAACGAGTAAACAAAATGAATCAAAGTAAAACGAGCCAAGATAACATATTTGTGTTGCATTGCATGTGTTTGGATCGGACGTTAATCCAAACACAAGAAATGAGAGACGTTTCATACTTGAAGTGATGAAACGTGCCTCATTTCTTAGTCGTCATCCCTCTTGATTGTGCATGATAGGGTGGAGGCCTCTTGAGTCTTGTGTGTTATTTGTGCATTCATTGACTTGTGTAAACTTGGCTTCTCAGCCATCGTGCATTGCGATGCTCGGTTAGTGGCCCGAGAGTCGAGTACCATACTCCTTTGAGCTTGAGAAATCATAAGAAGGATGGTTGTACACACATACCCTGCAAATGCCTTGCTTTGCCGTTGTTGTACTCTGTTTGCAGCAAAATTGGAAGTAGCCGACCGGCCAGAGAAAGTGGCCGACCGGCCACTTTAGGTGGCCTACAGCTTCTCCTGGTGGCCGACAGTCCACCAGCTTAAAGGTGGTTTAAAGTGGTTCTGGTTCTGGAGCAGAAACAACCTGGAAATTGGTTCAGTGTTCGAAAATCAAGGTGAATGCAAACAGAGGCGACCGGTGGCAAGGCGACGGATTTTCAGGAGGAAGCCGACCGAGCATGCATGCATCCCCCGCTCTCAAGGCTTTTTTTTTAACTGCTTTACTTAGCTAGTTAATTTATTGGTTCTGTACTTAATTAGTTAACGTGCTTAGCTAATCGATTTGTGTTGTAATAACTAATTAGTCAACTAGAATAGTTAATTAGTTTTGTTTTGTAATAAGTAGCTTAGTTTAGCCTAGCTAGTTAGCTTATTATTCAAACCCTCTATCAAGAGGGCAAATGTTGTAATAAGGGTGCGTGTGTGTGTGTACATGTCTTCCAACTCCCATTTCTTTCTCCTTTTTACTTATCAGCTTTTGATGGTTAGTTTAGGGTATATTTCGATTAGCATACCTCATGCTTGCATGTGTGCATCACTCATTTGTCTTGCATGCACGGGGCTCGGCGCATCATTCAAATTGCATAATATTTCAATACCTACTTGAATACGTATATCAAAATTGTTGCATCCATATGCCATCTTAGATAGTCGAGCCTATTTAGTTGCATTTTTGCATATGTCGCATTAGGCATTGTTGACATAGTTAGGAGCATGCATTGTTTTCTAACTAACTTTTGTTTTGGCTCGGAGTACACTGTAAGTGTTTACACTTTAGCATCCTTGCATGAGTGTAAGTGTTGCCATGACAGCATGCTTGCCATGAGGCTATTTCCTTAAGTACTTAACTGCTTGAATGCCTGTGGATGAAGGCTTGATTGCTTGAATTGGGACAATTCATCAAAATGTGAGTTTTAAGCCCACTTGAAGTGGCAAATCATCATGTTTTAAGCCCATCTTGTTTGGTGGCAAATCCACATTTTAGCCTACTTGCGAGTAGCATCTTCAAACCATTTTCGAAAAAAACAAACAGGAGATCTTTTGTTCCAAATCGAGCGATTTGGTCTATACTTGTATGCTGCGCGCATCACATAGTAATTTTAGATTAATAAACCGGAATAAGAACACATATATTTTTAAAACAACATATCATGTTTAGTAAAGGCCGATCCTTTGATCGGGCAAGCGGGGATGCTCATTTTAGGACCTTCTCCTCTCGTACCCAAGTTCTCGAGCCGAGGCAACTTTGGTGATGACGGACACGTGGCCTTAGGCACGAGTCAGGGTTTCCTAAATTTTCCAAAATAAAATATTTAGATAGCGACTCTAAAATCTGGCAAAGCAGTCCATGTTTGGCGTTTTTTGATTAAAATCGATTTTCCAAAACGATTTGCCGGAATTGGACTCTTTGGCGATTTATCAGTCTTACATTGCACTTTGTGAGATTAGATTCAGAACCGTGACAGGAGTTCGAACTGTAGTAGCTAAGAACCCAATTCGCACCCTCGTGCGGGAGCGAGTTCGGGCGGTCTACAATTTGCCCTAGTGGATAAACCTCATTTTCTAAGAAGTTTCAGATATCATAATACCAGGGATTCTGATCTTGTACTTTATCTATTGCGGCAATCAACTCGTAGGCCAGCACATACCTCTGTTCAATAATGATCGGACGCATCTGGACTCCCAAAGGGATGTCTATCATAGAGAATAGAGTTGATAAGGCATCAGCAAACCTGTTGTTCTCTCTTAACAGATGCGTGAAGGTTAGCTTCTCAAACCTAGGAATCAAAAAGTCCAAGGTTTGGTGATAGATTTTCATCATTTCTTCCTTAACTTTCTAGTCTCCTTTCGCTTGAGACATAACTAGGTTCGAGTCCCCAATGATGTCCAACCTTTTTTCCCCTAGTTCCAGGGCAGCTTTTAAGCCAGCGATACATGCCTCGTATTCTGCTTCATTGTTAGATACCTTGAACCGGAGTTTGAAGGCTAAAGGTATATGGGAATTGTCAGGTGCTATCAGCAACACCCCTATCCCATAACCATACTGGTTAGATGCTCCGTCAAAGAACATGGTCCAAATTTCTTTCTCAACCTGCAGAATCGCTTCATCTGGGAATAGTTTCGTCCCCTTCCACTGGGTGATTTGTCAGGAACTCTGCTACCGCTCTCTCCTTGACGGACTTGTGAGTCACATATTTTAGATCAAATTTGGAGAGAAGAAGCAACCAACGAGCTAGCTTATCTATAAGTGTTGGTTTCTCGAAGAGATATTTGATGGGATCTAATCTCGAAACAAGAGTTACGGAGTGAGCTAACAGGTAGTGTCTCAACTTCCTGGTAGGCCATACCAAGGCCAAGCAAGCCTTCTCCAGCGGGGTGTAACGGGTCTTATATTCCAGCATCTTCTTGCTTCGGTAATAGATGGCTTTCTCCACTATATCTGTAGATTCCTGTGCAAGCATGCAACCCATAGTCATGTCGGTCACTAAGAGATACAAAATCAACGGCTTCCCCAGTTCTGGCCGTGACAACATGGACGAGTTCTGAAGATACTGCTTGATCTACTCAAAAGAAAATTGACATCGGTTATCCCATTGGAATTTCTTTCCTTTCTTCAAGAGACTAAATAGTAGTTCACAAGTCAAGGTTAATTTTGCAATAAACCATCTTATGAATTGCACTTTACCCAGAAAGCCTTGCATCTCATTTTCAGTTATTGGTGGTGGCATTTCTAGGATGGCCTTGATTTTGGAAGGATCAACCTCAATGCCCCTCTGTGTAATCAAGAAACCTAGCATTTTCCTTATTGTGACACCAAAAGTGCATTTCTATGGATTCAGCCTCAACCGATATTCCCTGATCCATTGGAAAATTTTCTTCAAGGCGGTGTAGTGGCCCTCTCTTTCCTTGGACTTGACAATTATGTCGTCTACGTACACCTCAACTTCTTTGTGGATCGTATCATGCAAGATCGTGGTTGCAGCTCGTTGATAAGTAGCCAGAGTATTTTTCAGACTGAATGGCATCACCCTGTAGCAGTAGGTTCCCCACGGCGTGGTGAAGGCAGTCTTCTCTCTATCCTTGGGTGCCATTAAGAACTAGTTGTACACGGAAAACCCATCCATAAAGGAGAGAACCGTATGGCCTACAGTGAAGTCCACCAATTCATCGATGTGCAGTAGAGGAAAGTTGTCATTCGGACTGGCTTTGTTCAGATCTCAGCAATCCACACACACTCTAATTTTGTCATCTTTCTTTGGCATCGGAACAATGTTGGCCAACCAAGTTGGGTACTCAGATACTAGCAAAAAACCTGTGTCTATCTGCTTGGTGACCTTTTCCTTGATTTTCAAAGCCCAATCCGGGCATATCTTTCGAAGCTTCTGTTTGACGGGTGGGGCCTCAGGATCAAGAGGGATCCGGTGTTGTACAATCTCAGGATAGATTATAGGCATGTCTTCGTAGGACCACACAAAAACATCTTTGAAATCTTTTAATAAAACGACTAAGCGCTCTCATTCCTCCAAAGACAACGTGGACCCGATATGGACCAGACGCTAATTCTTGTTAGTACCCAAATTAATTGGAGTGATTTTATCAACAAGGGATTTTACAAACATCTCATCCTTTCGATCAATTAAATGTTTCAAAACTAGAGGAATTCCTTCATCGTCATTTTAATCAAAATTTTGAAAGTCATGATCAATGCAATACACAAGTGGCACAGAGAAGCACTCAGAAATAGCAATGGTATCATTCTCATTCAAAGCTTCTAGCTCATCCAATTCCTTGGTTACAACAGACTTAAAAGAAAAGAAAAAAGACAACCTGGTGTAACAACGCCCGCGAGGGACCTCGCTACAGTTCGGACTCGATTTTGTTGTGGTTCTCAATCTGAACCAAAGAGTCCAAATCCGGCAAATCGTTTTGAAGAAAAACAGATTTTTTGAAAGAAGTGCCAAACACGGACTGCTTTGCCAGATAACAGAGTCGCCACCTAAATATTTTTAAAATGGGAAATTTAGGAAACCCTGACTCGGTGCCTGAAAGGCCACGTGTCCGTCATCACCAAAGTTGGCTCGGGAACTTGGGTACGATTAGGGAAGGTCACATCATGAGCACCCCTTCTCGCCCGATCGAGGGCCTCTACTAACCATGATATCTGTTTTTGAAAACATTGTATGCTCTTATTCTGGTTATTAGCCTAGGTTACTATGTGATGCTCGCAGCAAACAAGTATAGACTGGGCCGTCTGAATTGGAACAAAACATTTCATGTTTGTTTGTGAAAGATGGTTTGCTACCCGCAGGTAGGCTTAAAATGCAGATTTTGCCACAATCTAGTGGGCTTAAAACAAACATTGATGAAATTGTCCCAATTCAGATAACTCAACCTCCACCCACAGGCATTCAAGGCAGTTATATCACATAAGCATATAGCCTCATGGTAAGCATGCTATCATGGCAACACTCACACGCATGCAAGGATGCTAAAGCATAAAAACTTACCGAGTACTCGGCCAAAACAAAATTAGAAATCATGAATGATCCCAAGTATGCTGAAATGCCTAATGCAACACATGCAAAGATGCAAACTATAGCAGGCTCGGCTATTCTAAATATGGCATATGCGATGCAACAGCCATCAAGTACTCAATTTGGAATTGAAATACAGATCGGATTTGTATGATGCGAAAGCCAGTGCATGCAAAACAGATGAATGATGCAAAACATGCTGTCATACTGTATGCTAATTGAAATATGCTCTATATCTAAACAACGTAAGCAGGTAAATAAAAGGGAGAAAGAAATGGGGGTTGGAAGACATACATCACACTCACACACCCTTATTACATTTATGCCCTCGCGCAGAGGGTCTGAATAATAAATATCTGATCCGAATAAAAGAATATCTGGTCAGGAAATAAATATACAAATTTCTAATTAATTGACAAATTAATTAATAAAAGCGATAACGGCGTGCAAGCCGACGCTTTGCCGATAGATCTTGCTGTTGAAATTTCGCGTGAAATCCACTGGGATGCCCCGATTAGCCTCTGTTTGCAGTGTTTCTCGAAATGCGCGCCGGATTTTGAAAAGTTGCTAACTCTGGATTTTGCTGCAACAGAGAGCAGGAAAAGGGCACAGCAGTGTATTTCACAAATATATGCATGCCTCGATCCTCGTGCCACCAATTGCGCATATCGATGCATGATGGCCGAGGAGTCGAATTGCACAACTCAATATCAGATGAATGCAGATGAATGCTACAACAAAAACCTAACTCCATCATGGATAATCCGGAGTGTCGGTGATTTGGGAATTGAGACCCGTTCCGTTACTCGGAGTACGAAACGTGCCTCGTTTCCCGTGCAATATGCATGATATGCATGAAATGCAACTAACATATGATATAGCATGCACAATGCTATGAAAATGAGATGCCTCGAAATCGTGCTTACAGACGCATAAACCGAAATGACATACAAGCATGAGATGATATGAAATACGATGTGTAATGAGACTAAAATAAAATGCCTCGAAATGCGTGCCCACAAGCACGCAAACCGAGGCGATGACATACGGAATGCAAATCAGATAAAACAGAGTGTGCCTCGAAATGCGTGCATATACGCGCAAACCGAATCCGCGATGTGAGATGCAAATCGGATAAGACGAAGTGTCTCGAAATCTGGCATACGCACGGCAACCGAGCGATTATGAAAGATGAAAATCGGATAAAACGGAAGTGCCTCGAGCTGCGTGCCCATAGCATAAACCGAGGCGATGATGAAAATCGGATAAAAAAGTGCCTCGAAGTGCGTGCCTGGTAGCATAACCGAGGCGATGAAAGATGAAAATCGGATAAAACGAAGTGCCTCGAAGTGCGTGCCTGGTAGCATAAGCGAAAGCGATGATGAAAGATGAAAATCGGATAAAACGAAGTGCCTCGAAGTGCGTGCCTGGTAGCGCGCAAACCGAAAGCGATGATGAAAGATGAAAATCGGATAAAACCGAAGTGCCTCGAATAGCGTGCCCATAGCGCGCAAACCCGGTGATGATGAAATGCAATGAAATGGCACGGAATGCCGCGATGGGCTTACACCAACATGGGAGAGCCTCACCACTCACATAGGAGGCCGTCGGATAAAAGCGAAGGTGCCTCGAAATCGTGCATGCAGCACGCATAAACCGAGGCAAAGCATTAAGGCACAAAATGACATGCAACATGCAACATGGAATTTCAGCAGCTACAAGAGGGAAAACAGCGAAACACAACCAAAACACACCCAAAGCGAAATGGTCCCGAAATGCGATAATATACACGAAATGGCCTATAGCCATGCCATACATGCAAAAAATGATCATGGCAGCAAGGACAGTAGCAAGGCAGTCCCAAATACAGCATATTTCAGTAACAATCATGGCCAAAAAGGAGACATAGATATGGCAACAAAATCATACAAGATTAATGGCCAAAAGAGCATTACAATGGGAGGTGGTATATACAAACACCAAATGGACAAACTTTCTTCTACAACATGAAAGAGGGCCCAAAAATAAGCATATATGCAGTTCATGGAAGCCTCTAAATCCTAAGAAAAACATGCTAGAAATGGAAGGCAAAATGGAGCCACAAAAGGGTATAACATAAGACATGCAATCTATACATCAAATGACCAAACCTTCTTCATGAAACATGTAAAGGGGGTCAAAAAAAGACTAAAACCAGTAGGGGTCGAAGTCCCAAAAACAAACAAAAATAGGTCAAAAATTGCATGCAAAAATGGGCACACTTGATGAATATTGAAGGAAGTGGTAGATAAAATGGCCAAATGAAGTTGAGCTCCTCTACAATGTTGTAGAGGGGCTCAAAATAAGCAAGAAAGCAGTAGGGGTTGGACCCCTAAAAACCAACACAAATAGGTCAAAAATTGCATGCAAAAATGGGCACACTTGATGAATATTGAAGGAAGTGGTAGATACAATGGCCAAATGAAGTTGAGATCCTCTACAATGTTGTAGAGGGGCTCAAAATAAGCAAGAAAGAAGTAGGGGTTGGACCCCTAAAAACCAACACAAATAGGTCAAAAATTGCATGCAAAAATGTGACAAACTTGGTGAATATTGAAGGAAGTGGTAGATACAATGGCCAAATGAAGTTGAGCTCCTCTACAATGTTGTAGAGGGGCTCAAAATAAGGAAGAAAGAAGTAGGGGTTGGACCCCTAAAAACCAACACAAATAGGTCAAAAATTGCATGCAAAAATGTGACAAACTTGGTGAATATTGAAGTGGTAGATACAATGGCCAAATGAAGTTGAGCCCTTCTACAATGTTGTAGAGGGGCTCAATATGAGCAAGAAATAAGTATGGGTTGGACCCCTAAAAACCAACACAAATAGGTCAAAAATTGCATGCAAAAATGTGACAAACTTGGTGAATATTGAAGGAAGTGGTAGATACAATGGCCAAATGAAGTTGAGCCCTTCTACAATGTTGTAGAGGGGCTAAATATGAGCACAAAAGCAGTAGGGTTCGGAGCCCCAATTCTCAACCAATTAGAGTATAAAAAAAGATCAAGAAAAAGCCCTAAAAGTTGGTTTTGAATACTCACCCTTGAAGACTTGTCTTTCTTTGCTTCTTGGCTTTGATTTGTAGCTTCTCAACCTCTGAAATTCACTTCCTAGCTGCTGGAATCAAGGTTGGAATGGTGAGGCTAGGTGTTGGTGAAGGAATCAAGCAACACTTGAAGCTTTTTTGAAGGTTTTGGCTATGGAGATTAGGGTTTTTGCCTAGGTGTTCTTGAAGACAAATTTTGTAACCTTGAGGAAGAGATGATGGTCCTTTAAATAGGCAAAACAAGGTGTAAAGGGAGGGCAAAGCATCCAAGCTTTCCTCCCAAAATATCCGGATGGGGTGATATTTTAAAAAATATCCTGACAATGTCTTGAAATTTGGAAAGGATCTTGCCCGGCAGTGGTTTTAGCAGGTGGCGGTCGGCCACCCCCTGATCGGCCACCACTCGGCCTAAGCCGGCCACCCCAAAAAAGAATCAAGATTTTCGGCCGACAAAGATACCAAGGTTGGAATTGAGCAACCTGAACAATGAGTCACAACATAGAGCTTGAAGGAAAGGCCCAAAAATGAAACCAACAATTCGGCCGACCACCATGCCAAAGTGTCCTCCCAAGTGTGGAGAATAAGGATCCAAGGTTGGAATTTGGCAACATTGGAGCAAGAGTCACAACATAAAGCTTGGAGGAGGGGCCCAAAATGAAACCCACAGTTCGGCCGACAACCATACCAAAGTGTCCTCCATGTCCCTCATCACAAATATGTAGCTTTGGTTGGAAGAAAATACCCCAAGGTGTTCAACATTGGCCGAAAGTGAAAGCAGGCTCGGAGGAGCTTAAACCGTTATCTGGGATAATTCTGGCCTCCACCCCGGTGATCTTCTGGTGTTGAAAGCAGAGGTAGCCCCAAGTTCGAACAAAACCAATGAGAAATGAGCGTTGAGGGCCAAAAGCAATTCAGGATCGAAAATGAAAACGGTGTCTTGGGAAGTGGTGTTCGGCAAGTAGGTGTCTGCGACCCAGTGTCCCTCGGAATGACAAAACAGAGGTTCTGCCAAAATCGAGAAAGCGGATGCGAAATGAATGCTCGGGACCAAAACCGCAGTTCGAGGTCCCAAACTCTGAGCACGGAAGTGGCATCTGACCTGAAGTGGGCATCAGGCCCAGGGTTCCTCGGAATGCTAAACAGAGGTCTCGCCAAAAAGAGAAAGCGGATCTGAAATGAATGCTCGGGGCCTAAACGCGCGGTTGAGGTCCCAAATCATTTATAACCATGGCGGTGTTGACCCGCGAAGTGGGCATCGGGGCCCAGTGTTCCTTGGAACTATAAACAGAGGTGCAAACCAAAACCGGAGAACTTCGAGATGGTTAGGCGGTCGGCCGAAAGCACTCTGACTAACGGCTCAGCAAAACAAGACTCCGAATGGGAAGAATGGCCTCTGACCCACGAAAAAGTAACTCACGGCCCATAGGGAGATAATCTCGGACCACTCCTTCCTCGTGAAAGAAAAAGAAAATCAGTCTCGTCCGCAAACCGAGACAAGGCATGAAAGAGATTCGGGAGTCGGGAGGCGCGACTCGAGACTTCCACGAGCACAAGATGCAACATCACCAAGCGCTCAATCGGTGGCGTCGAGTCATGAGGCCGGTCAAAAATGGGGTGTCTCTGTTGCCTCTTTGTGAACTTCGGAAGTCAAGAAGTGACGAGTGAATGTCAAAGCCAGAGCGACCCATTTTGACAAGGCCAAGACCGAGACAATCAAACAAGATAAACAAAGAAAGTGTGCCCAAGAAGGGGCAAAATGCAAATGATAGGCACGGAGCCAGGTGATTGTGCAAGTGCAGCAAGCTGTAATGAAGCAAGTATTAACAAATAGATGCAACAGTTTTAAGCAAGAATGCAAAGCAAACAACTACATTTCATGCAGTTAGGAATGCAGAGAATCATTCAATTCTCGTCGCGTCTCGCACGGAGAAGATACGATACTAAGGCGATTAAATGCAGTCGCACCAGCCTCAAATGAACCATACATACAATATCGTGCCTGCAAAATAGAGAAATGCAACAAGAACAATATACTAACAACATACATTCGATGCGATTCCTAGGATTCCAAAAGTTCGACACACACAGTGTCGGTGAACGAATGCAACATAACGCGAGAAAAGATAATGCGCGACAACGCATGTTTAAGCATAGAAGTAACGTATACCAAGAAATCATGCACGTCAATGCAAAATATTCATGAGAATGCAAATTATGAGCCAAATAATGCAAAATGAGCACAAATCAGGGTGCCCGGTTTGTTGCGCTACAACGAGCTGGAAAACGCGCATTTCGGCGACGGCCATTCGATCGCGGCCTCTGATTTACCTCCCGGAGAAGTCACAACATGTTTAAAAAGGATACACCCCGATTTTGATGAATAAGGACGAGACACATGTCAGAAATTGCAATTAAAGTTCGTGAACAATTCGGCCTTGAAGTGCACTTTTCTTCAACTTTTGGTCCCGGAGCTCGATTTTCCTCAAAATTTGCACAGAGTTAGGGGAGGGGAAGATGGTCGGCAGATCTCCTCCTAGGAGGCCATCGGCAGGGAGAAAAAGGGGTGGCCGGCCAGCCAGTTAGGTGGCTGTCGGCCACTACCAAAAGTAGGGCATTTGGTCATTTTTGGATTTCTATATATATGCTTGCCCATTGCCTCGAAATCACACCCCCAAGTGTGGAATTCTCTCCTCTTGCTCTCTAAGCCATTTTCTCTTTCAGATCTGCATTTTATCTGGCGTCCCTCGGCCTCCCAAGTTGTTTTTGAAATCTTTGATTTAAGCACTTTAGGCGACTAAATTTCGATTTCGGAGCTTCTCTCCTCATTTTCACCACTTGAGGTAATTTTGTCTCAATATTTGGAAAATTTTTCCGGGAGTTGACTTTTGGTTGACTTTTCATTTCCCGAGAGTTGACTTTCGTTGACTTTTTCCAATTTTGGCCTATTTGCTCATTTTGCTCCTCTTTCTGATTTCTCGACATGGCGGGCCATTTCCCTCACGGCGGAGGTTTTCAGTCGGAGATGATTATGACTTTATGACATTGCCCAGGGTCCGCCTTATTCGGCGATATGCCTTGTACATAGGCTACCACGAGCTACTTTTCGTCACTTCACCGATTTCAGCGATCGGATGCAGGGATCTCCTTCTGCGAGGCGGGCGGCACCTCTCTCACGAGGCACGAGAGGTATTTTACTTCATCTTCTGTACTTTTCTTGCATTTCATTCCTTTGCCATGCTTAGACACGCAGCTTAACTTACGACATGATACTTGCATCCTGAGCATGTGACTTAAGCACTTGAATTTCATGAACATCTGGCATATTGAATAATTGTGAACGTACAGTGCACATTAGTTAGAAATTGAACACGCATCAAATATTGATTCACCGAAGACACAACCCGGAATTGAAAATGAGCACACAGCACATACTGACTAAGAGTAGAACACACAGTCCCCAAACTTTGAAGCGAACACACAGCCCACTGATTTGAAGTAGAACACCTGATCCCAAACTTGAAGCGAACACCTGACCCGATTTGAAGTAGAACACCACAGTCCCAAACTTGAAGCAAACACACCCTTGATTTGAAGTAGAACACGTCCCAAACTTGGCGAACACACAGCCTTGATTTGAAGTAGAACACAGGTCCCAAACTTGAACCACACAAATTTAATGATTTGAAGTAGAACACTGATCCCAAACTTGAAGCGAACACACGCCCTTGATTTGAAGTAGAACACACGATCCCAAACTTGAAGCGAACACACGGCTTGATTTGAAGTAGAACACACAGTCCCAAACTTGAAGCGAACACACATTTAATCGATTTGAAGTAGAACACCACGATCCCAAACTTAGATGTCTTGAACACACATTAATCGATTTGAAGTAGAACACCACAGTCCCAAACTCGATTTGTCGCAGATCATTTCCACTTCATTTGCACGACTTATCTTCACTTCATTTGCAGCCGTCCATTTTACTTCATTTGCACTCAGCTCATTTTCACTTCATTTGTTTCACAGCTCATTTTCACTTCATTTGCGGGCCGTCGCTCGCCTGATCTTGAGGATATGGCTCCAGCCACGAGGAGTGGTATCTTTGCTCCGGTTTGTCAGAGTTGGTTGATTTTGCGAGGTTTGGACCTTTTTGCGAGGATTATCTCCTTTGCACGATCGGTGGGACCTTATTTCTGCTCTAAGCGGAGATGGTGGGACACCACCAATTCTTTCCACTTTTCTCGGGGGATATGACCATGACCCATTTGGACTTCGCCATGCTCCGGCCTAGACTTAGGCGGTGGACCTATTCACTACGAGGATATGGATCGATTGGGAGGCTGCTTGGATACATCTATTGGGGACTCGCGCCTTTGTGAAGCAGAGGTGCAGGGAGGTTAGGTATACTTGGTTCTCCTCCCATTTTCGTGACCCTGAGATGAACTGAGACTCTGAGGCGGCGATATGCAGTGGTTTCCTCATGTTCCTCTTTGGCACCACTCTGTTTGCCGATAGAGGGAACATGGTCGGGTTGTACCTACTGAGTGCTTTGGTAGACCTATCACAGGTCGGTCAGTATGATTAGGCGTGGCACGGCTACCTTTATGTTGCTACATGGCCTTGATCTCTCGCACCGAGGGACTTACTCGGCTGCTATTGGAGGCACAGGAGGTACATTACATCCTCTTGATTTACATTTTGCTCCTCATTACTTGTTCACTTTGCACACTGCGACTTTGTATACGCCCTTTAGCACATTGTCTTCACATTCTGCACTACTTTTCTCAGCTATGGGTATATGCATATTTCCCCACATTAGCTCCGGAGATGGAGGTGGCAAGACCTCCTATGACTCCATATTCATTGATGTTTGATGGTGAGCATCTACCGAGGCCTCGAGAGACCCTCTTCTCTCTGACGATGTTCGACCTTTGTTCGGCGTCGGTATTTGAACTCTCAGTTCCTTTCATTTCATCTTTGATCTGCTTTGTATATTTTGATTTCTGATTGATTTATACCTTTGGTTATCCTTGAATCACTGGCGACCTTAGGCGATCTTGGCGGCGACCTTGAGAATCGGTACCTGGAGGGTCGGTTAGTTCGATCTGAGTTCTGCTTTCGAGGACGGTCGGCGAGCTTGGTTCTGGGAACGCTTTCGGCGTCGAGTGTGGGGATATGAGGTTGAGACCCTCTGCTGTGCCTCCGGCCACTATGCGGACAGCCGACGAGCTATCTGAGAGGTCATTAGGGACATGCAAGGCGATGCTTTGCTATATCTCCTTGAGGAACTCGCCACCTATCGCGCATATATCGATGCCCTTTGGTGAGTCTGGGCTCCTGCTTGAGGTCCTTGGCGCACCATCTTGAGTCGCGCCCGTCTTTGAACATCCTCTTCTAGCGAGGCTAGGGCATCTCGAGGTAAGCGGTTCTATTCCTCGATCCTCGACTCTTGATCACCTGGATGGCGGAGATGCAGGAGTTGGCAATTGGCGATTTGGGACGCCCTACGGTCGCTAGAGCCCCCTGCTGATCACAGATATGTTAGAGACCGACTCACCCCGGTATGTTTTGACTTTGATTTATCGGTCGGATATTTGGACATTGATTCCTTCTTGATAGTTTTGCATGTATATTTGCGACCTCGGTTGAGTATCTGACGGTACTTCGGGATCTTGTACGATTCGAGCATGATCCTCTGAGGAGGAAATGAGATGAGCATCGTGGGTGTGCAGGTACTGTTCATCTCTCTTGTATCTATCATATTTCTGTCAATATGCTGGTTTTGAGCATTCTGCGCCTTGATAAGTTTGTGTAGAACACATCGCACACCCCACCTATCTTGCACTTCATCCTTTTTATATTTGAGTGATGTATTGCACTGTCATTTGGATGCCTCTGTATATGCTCGAGACACAATTTGGGCCACGACCTTCTCGGAGAGGTCGAGGCCTTGGATGTTAGATCTTGGGCCATCGGGCCTTCTCGGAGCTGGGCCGTCTAGGCCTTCTCGAGGCGAGGTCGTCCGCTTGAGCGAGGTAATCATTGAGGAGGAGGAAGATGAGGAGGAGATCGCGGGCGTGTGTCGGATACATTTCTGGAGAGGAGGCTCGGTCTTGGTTCGAGGCGGAGGCAGGCTGAGGATCCGGAGGATGGCGACTCCGATCCGGATGGTGATGACGATGTAGAGATTATCATGAAGAGGATGAGAGGGCCTTCCCATTCCAGCTCGAGAACGCGATGTTATTTCCTGCTTTATTCTACTTTTTAGCTAGTAGTTTGTAGCACTTTGCACATTATTAGGCAGTTTTATTTTCTGTAAAACTTGTACCTTTATTTTGCTGTAAAATATGATGAAATGAAATAGCTGTTGAAAAGATATTGTGTATTTGAAATTCTTAGCATCGCATTACTTCGCACAAAGTGGAATTGAATGAAATGTGCTTCATGTATTTATCGGGTCAGGTAGTGAACCGACGCAACAAATCAAAACAAAACGACTCACTAAGAGATAAAACAGAATCTTAGCAAGTTTACAACTCGATAAACAAAGTACAACAATGTTAACGACTCAATCGACAAGACTTAACAAAATTGTGTAATGAAAAAGTAACAACTCAAAACACAAAATGCGACAGCTCGACAAAACTTACAACTCGATAAGCAAAACAACAACTCGATAAGCAAAACAAAACATACTGTATTCCAAAGGACGATCTGGATGATGGAACGTATCCAAAACTGAGAGAAATTGAGGCCTTCAACATTCCCGATGCGTGACAGTGCTTCAAACTCTCTTCCGGCGGGCAAAACAGGACCAATGCGAGGCCGAAAACATTTCGCAGTTGAAAAGTAGTAGGTGGCCGGCCTACTAGGATAGGTGGCCCGGCCACCCACATCCGCGAAAGCGTGACCGCGTGTCCTTTGAATAGTGTTTTGCCCTCTATAAAAGCTCCACTCTTGGAACTCATTCATTTCATCACCTTTCCTCACAAAAATGGAAGCATTTCTCCGAAAATCTCACTTCTTGGATTTCTTCTCTAGATGGCTCGGAGTTGAATTTCAGGGTTTTTAAATGCATTATTTACGTTGGCGAACTCCTTGCATCTTCCTTTCCTCCATGCCGCGGCAAGGTTTTGGAATCCGGTGGCGCATGTCTTGACCGGAGGGCAAGAGGTATGTCCTACTTTTGAAGATTTTCAAGCTTTGATGGAGTCGACGTTCGGAAGAGATCTTGCCTCGATCTCGTTTACGCCCAAGCTTTAGGCGAATGTGCGGTCTCAGCGCATGGCCTTCGATCTTTGATCGATAATGGGATGTTGGATATCCAGAACGATTCTAATTCTCGATCTTTGGTGATCGCGGCGACCACTATTGGCAAGGTTTAGGCGACATGCCCTCTGCTTGTGCATGCTATCCCATTTTCTGTTTATCTCGGGCTCCGGAGGAGCTAGCATCCGCTTGATTGAAGTCGCTCAAGGCTTGAGGGAAGGAAAGAGTTGTATTGCCATAACTTTGGCAGAGACACTGATGGGTCTAGATGCCTTCTACCGCCAAGAGACAACCAGGTTTGCAGGGAGTCCACTACTGCTACAGGTAATGTTTCCCACCCAAGCTCACTTGTATTTGCTTACATCACTCGACCCTCGGGCTCGATTTTTTTCCACAAAACCTATATCTTATTTTTCCCTCATCGCACATTTCTCTATTCTTTATTCTCTCATTTTTCATCCCTCCCCAGATATGGTTGATGGATAAGTTGCAAGTTGTGGACTCTTGCCCTGCCTATTCAGCCTGCGGCTACTTCTTTCGGCAACGCCTAGTGAATGCTCTTGATGAGAGCTGGTGGTTTGAATGGATGTGTAACTTGTCGGCTGAACGCATTGCTTGGCGCTGCCCTTGGCTCAACCTCCCGGCGATGAGCTATAGCATGTTCCAGGATAGTGGGATCCGTTTGATCGGCTTGGCGCATTGTGTATTCTATTTTCCATTCCGTATTCTGCGCCAGTTCGGCCATGATCAGACTTGCCCTCCGGAGGGGATGGAGTATCCGGCTACATTTCCAGTCCGAGGTGCACATCTTGCCCGACATATTACAGCTTGGATGACTAGAGAGCTCTTGTCTCCCGCCCCTGTTTTCAGTTGCACTTTGTCTGATGAGTGCTGGGATTGGCTCAACGAGGAGGCACAGGTTGGGCCTAAGCTGGCATCAGAAGCTTCAACTAGCTCTGGAAGGGGGCGCAGGGACATCTGACTCGACTATGCCCCAGATTTATCGCTTTATTAGTGCTTTCAAGTTTTCGTTATGAATGTAATAAAAAGCAACTTCAATTGTATGTAAGAGCAAAAGAACTCTGTTTTGAAATCAATGAAATTGAAAGTTGTGGTACTGAAAATTCTTCGCTTTTGGTCCAAAAATGGTCTTAGTTGTGAAAAGATTACTTCGAGCAAAGTCAAGTTTTATCAAAACTTTTCAAAACTATTTTCGATATGGATCAGAATTGGACACGCCTGAGATCTGTCACTGAGATGCACAATCCCGGATCCTAGCAACTGGAAAGTTGCCCCTAGTCTGAAAGGTGCTTCGGCGATTCATAGCAACGGAAAGTTGCCCCTAGTTTGGATGATCTTGGGAACACTCCGCTGCAGCGGAAAGTTGCCCTAGTTTGAATAACGCATGCAGGAGATCACGATAAATCTTGATGAATAAAGATAAGCGAGATGATCAAAATGGACAAAAGTTGATCGGGAAAAGATTGTGGTGAACTTCAAGATGAAGGCGACTCGTATCCCAAAGATGGGAATCAAGTCTTCGTGGTTCGAGGTCGGGTTAAGCTCGAGTATTTTTGCTCTCCTTTGCGCTCTAACTTTTGCCAAAGCCGCCCTTTGCGGGTTTTCAACCTTCTTGACTCGGTTTTATAATTTTCAAATTTTCTATGCTCTGAATTTTGCCTAGGTCGCCCTTTCGGGTTTTCGGCCTAGCGAGCCTCTCAGGGATAATATTTCTTCAACTTGTCCATGTTGATCGGTTGGGAAAACTCCAAGCCATCTAGATCCATCAGAACCACAGCTCCACCTGACCAGATTGACTTGATGATGTAAGGACCAGTCCAATTAGTGCGAACTTGCCTGGAGTGCGTGGATAGGAGCTTCGGTTGTCCTGAGTACCAAATCTCCTTCTTTCAAGTTCTGGACTTAACCTTCTTGTTAAAAGCAGGCGATTCTGCGTTGGTAACCTTGGGCGTGGTGCAGTGCTTTCAACCTCCTTTCGAAAAGCATGAGTTCCTCAAATACGTTACTGCTGCTTGCCCGGCTATCGGCACTCGGCCAATACTACGTAATAGCCGGGACCTCAATCTCAATGGCGGGGCGGCCTCCATCCATAGACTAATGAGTGCTGGAGTCGCCCGGATGGGATTGATCGAAGTCTGTAGCCTGAGCAAGCGGCGGCTTATCGGCCAATCAGATAGGTTTCCACCATCTTACGTAGTATGCGCTTGATGTTCTTGTTGGCGGCCTCAAGCTGCTCCATTGGTTTCTTGCGGCGGTAAGTAGATGACTTATGAAAAGCCACATTGTATTTCTCCAACAAATCAATCACCTCCTTCTTGAAGTGGGAACCATTATGCGAAACTATTTCATTTGGGACCGTGGCGACGGATAATATTGTTTACGATAAATTTTGCAGCGTGTGAAGCTTTCAACCTTGCATAAGATTGGGCCTCAACCCACTTGTGAAATAATCTATCGCTACGAGGATGAACTCATGCCCATTCGACCCTTGGCGTATGCTGCTCCGTTACATCAATTCCCCGAAAAGCGGCCATGGCGAAGTCATGTTGTCTGACTTTGGCGGAATGTTCATGCGATTTGCATGAATCGACATTTGTGGCATCGCCAGAACGAAACCAATACAATCCTCCTCCATGGTGGACCAATAATAACCTGTCTAAGGATCTTCCTTGCCAACATTACCCCATTCATGTGCACCACATTCACCCCGTGGATGGCTTCCATCGAGCTTGGACTCTTGACATCAACACACGGTTTATGCATTCCCGGATGACCCCTCTTATCTGATTTACCCAGCGGATGATGGTGAGCGGCCAATCTTCTTATTGCCCTTTTGTCTTTGGCATTTACCACTGGCGGGTATGTTTACATTTCAAGAAATTCGAGATATCGTGATACCAAGGGTGCTCATCACGAACTTCATCTATGGTTGCAATCGACTTCGTGGCGGTGCAAATTTCTTGTCAATAATATTTGGGCGATTCGGACTCCGCGGGATGTCTATCATTGATGATAGAGTTGCTAAAGCGTCTGCGAACTTGTTGTTCTCTCTTAGTAGATGGCGAAATTGACTTCTCAAGCGAGGAATCAACAAATCCAAGGTTTGGTGATACATCATCATATTTTCCTCTTTTACTTTCCGGTCTCCTTTGGCTTGAGACACAACAAGGTTCGAATCCCCAATGGCGTCGGTAGTCTTACCCCTAATTCGAAACGCTTCCAAACCCGGCAATGCAACTTCATATGCTTCATTATTTGAGACTTTGAGCAGGAGTTTGAAGGCTAGAGGATCTGAATTGTCGGGTGCTATCAACACTCTATCCCATACCCATGTTGATTTGATGCTCCGTCAAAGTACATTATCCAAGTTTCCTCGTCGATATCTTGAATTGCTTCATCACGGGAATAGATACTCATTGCTTCATCCCCTCGACCGGATGGTCGGCAGAACTCGCTCTTTGCTCTTCCTTTTCTTGACTTCGCGTCACATATGTAAGATCAAATCGGGAAACAACAACAACCAACGAGCTAGCCTACCGTGGCCTGGTTTCTCGAAAACATATTTGATGGGATCAAGTCGTGAAACCAACATTACAGTGAGCTAACAGTAGTGCATGACTTCGCAGTAGCCCATAGCAAAGCTAAGCAAGCCTTCTCTAACGGCGTATACCGGGTCTCGTATTCTAGCATCTTCTTGCTCAAATAGTAGATGGCTCCTTCCACCTTATCTTCAGACTCCTGCGCAAGCATCTGACCCATCGTGGTCTCGGTCCTTGATAGGTACAAAATCAGCGGTTTCCACGATTGGTGATAAAGGTGGAGTTACGTAGATATTCTTTAATCTGCTCAATATTTGCTTGCATCGGCGTCCCATTGGAACTTCTTGCCTTTCTTGGAAGACCAAAAAGTGGTTCACAAGTCAAGGTTAGTCTTGAAATAAAGTCTTATGAATTGCACTTTACCGAAAAGCCTCGCACCTCCTTTTCGGTCCTCGGTGGTGGCATTTCTAAGATAGCCTTGATTTTGGAAGGGTGGACCTCGATGCCTTTATGTGTCGAAACTGACATTTTTCATTGTAACACCAAATGTACATTTACGAGGGTTTAGCGCAAGAATTCCACGATCCTTTGGAAAACTTGTGCAAGGCGGTGTAGTGGCCCTCTCTTTCTTTGGACTTGACAATCATGTAGATCGCGTACACCTCAACCTCTTTGTGGATCATATCATGTAATATTGTGGTTGCGGCCCGTTGATAAGTAATGTGACATTCTTCAACCCAAGCGGCATGACCGATGTGATATGTCCCCAGGTGGTGAATCGATCTTTTCTCGTCTCTGGCGCCATCACTATCTGGTTATAGCGAAGCCATCCATGAGCGAGGCGGTGCATGCCTGCTGTAGAAGTCCACTAACTTCGTCGATGTGTGGTAGGGAAAGTCGTCCTTTGATGGCTCTGTTCAAATCCTGAAGTCTCGCTTTTCGGATCTGCCATCTTTCTTCGCAAGCACTATGTTGGCCAACCAAGTCGGATATTCGATACTAGCGAGAAGCTGCGTCAATTTGTAGTGACCTCTTCTTTGATCTTGAGAGCCCAATCCGGCGGATCCTTGAGTTTGTTTGGTGGTCGGGCCCGGGGTCAAGGGGATCCGATCTTTGTACAATCTCGGGATCGATTCGGCATGTCTTCGTGGGACCGCGAAAACATCTTTGAAATCTTTTAATAAAGCGACTAAGCGCTCGCGTTCCTCGAAGACAACGTGGACCCGATCTGGACCCGGCGGGTCCTCCTCGATACCAATGTTCACAAAATGATTTCATCCATTAATGGCTTAACAAATCTCTCTTGCTCTTGCTCGATTAGGCGTTGTAAAAGCGGAGGAACCGTCCTCGTTGTTTTGATCAAAATTTTGAAAGTCTGATTTAAACAATAAATTAGGGGCACGAAAAGTACTAAAACCACATTCACCTCATTCTCATTAAGTTCATCCAAATCGTCCGATTCTTACATTTACAACGAGACTCAAAGAAAAGGAAAAAACTGACTGGGCCGGGACTTTGGCATCCGGGTTGACACTGAATACCAGACTCGAGACTTCGGTCGGTGGAATCGATTAAACTCGAAGACTTCGGTGGAATTAGATTCGGCTACTACTGACCTGAGCTCGGATAAGAATCTCTCCTCGTCTTGCCAAATGAGAGGGTGCGATTGATCGTCCAAGATAGGCTATTTGGTTGGCTCGGCCGTTTCATCTCCGATCATGGAAACCACGGCGTTATTCCCAAGCAATCTTGGTCGTCGGAGGATCGAGAGAGAACTTGCGATTACTACCCCATTTCCACTTCCGTGCCCTCGGAATCCTCGCCTTATACGCTTTCGGCCTCGGTTGTTGGAGTGCGTCAGCTCTGCGGCAGCGTCATCCGGATAGTTGCGGTCGAAAAAAGATTTCAAACACTGCAGCGCTTCCTCTCGCGTTGAACCATGGCTCTGGGAAGCCGCAAAGGAAAATCTTCCCCCTCGGAATGACGTCGTTCAGGTACCCAGATGGGCACATGCATTAGATCAAGGCTTCTGACTGCCATACAGCCTGCCGCCATTTCCTTTCTTCCTCGTCAGGTCTTCTTTGGTGGGCGGATAACCCAATCAAAGGTATGTGGATTATGTGGCACTTGCCATATTGCGACGCCTTTCCGCCAGCTTCTTCCCAATCTCATCGAGGATATCTTGTAGCTTGTTCATGAGGTAGGCGGCTTGACGACATACAAACCCTCATTCAGCCATTATGTTTTGCACCGGGCCTCGACCAAAGTAAATCGATATAAACATGTCCTCCATCTGGTGTTCAATCTCCGGATCGGCGTGGATACCTCCGGAGGGATGGATTGATGAATTCGAAAACAATGGCTACTCCTTTCAGGGGTATTTCACCATTTGATGTAGAGTAGATGAGGCGGCCTTCACTGATGCAACGAGTCGCCCCAAAAGCATGTTAAAGGAAGCGGGGACCTCGAAGACATGAAAATCTACTTCGTGTTGTCCGGCCCAATCTTGGTTTGGATTTTCTTGTCCCCGGACATCCCCTTGTATTATCATAGGCCTTGATCACTTGAGAAGTTGGGGTGAAGTCATGACTTTAACCCAATTGCATAGCCGTTCTAGCGGACAGAGACATTGATAAGCGGACCAGTGTCAACAAGCACTAGGAATCCATTTATCTACATTCTCTGAGAGATGTAGAGAGTCTGTTATGATCCACGCCCTCGGCGGCAACTCCTTGTCCGTAAAGGTCAATCTTGGGGAACCTCCTCCGGGAAGACTAAACCAACTAGTTGTTCGTAGTTTCGATCGAAGTTTAAACTCTGTCCATGGCGAGATAAAACTGACTTCGGTGCACCCTCGAAGCCATGCGGTCCCAGATGGAGATATCGCTTGCCTTATTTTCTTTAATTTGATCTGACCTCTTCTTCCACTTGCTTCTCTTTACGTTTTTCGCCTCATATCTTTCCCGATACCTCGGGTTGATCAAGGTGTGGGGGCTTGAAATCGCCCACTTCTAGTCATATGGTCTACCTCTTCGGTACCAAGTCTTGTCAGGTTGACCACTACTTGATCTTAAATGCGTGGGCAAGATCTGTCGTCATCTTCCCACCACATTCCATTAGCGTCTAACGAGGCACCTGTCTGGTTCCTTGCTTCGTGCTCTCGGCATTGTCCTCCCGTACTCCACGGCATGTTCAATTTTCGTGCCACACCTCTCAACTTCTTCATGGTTCTTTGCTTTTGGGCTTTCTCGAAACCCATCTCTTTTCTTGTTCCTCCGGTGTCCAATTGTTCGGTTTCAAATGTCTTGGTCGGCGGAATTCTTCGTCTGGCGCTCTCCGGCAATTCAATCGATCCTCGGCCGCCAGGCCACAAATGGTACAACTGTCGGTGATCATCCAACCACCGGCGACCTGGCGACTCGCCGTATTCAAACCGGTTGATGGGCATCCACGATTCTTGATCGTTGAAAAAAATTGGAGATTGGCGAAGCCCTCTTCCAAGATCAAATCATCCCCGATTCAAAGCTTATCCCCGGATCATACACAACTTCGGCCTCTTTGCAACCCCATACTCGGCTTATGGCTCGTTGACAAGATATACCCCTTTCGGATCATAAGCTCTGCCGGCTAAATTCTCAATTACTCCACCCAGTTCAATAGTTTTGCTCTCCTCGGAAGCACATGATTCGGATTCTCGGTGGTCACCACCTTTAGCTCGAGGTTGGGGTGTGGAAGTGTCCATCATACTAAGTCCGTGCTATCGAGGAGAACACCTTCGGCTTGGGTAGGTGGGAGGGTGATATAGATCTTTGGGATCATATAGGCGACCCCGTATGGATGAGGTTGACTCTTTTGGGTGGATCTTGGTTGTGTCTTTGGGAGTGGGTTGGTTATGGCATTGGGCTTTTACGGAGGTAGAATGATGTTTTTGTCAATGAGATCTTGAACCTCATGCTTGACTGAAACATTAGTCGGTGTCGTGACCATCTTCTTTGGTGGTATTTGCAATATTGGGTAAGGTTATGGGAAGGGGAGTGGATTTGGTGGGGGCCTCGGTTCAAGGGTTTCGGATGCCCTTTTAACTAGAACCAGGGACTTTGGATAAAGGCATATGTAGTGGAGAGAAGGTTCGTTGACCCTGGGTTGGTATCTGGAAGCTTGGTTACCGCTCGACATCGAGAAAAAGGTGTGGCGGCTGCGGACCTTGGTTGGGGAGGGATTGGTGGTGACCATTCCGACCTCTGAAGTTCTTGTATTGGAAGAGCCACTCGGACTGCATACTACCACGGTTGAATGTTCTCGGGGTTGATCCGATCTTGGTCAAGCAGACCCTCTTCATCGCATCCTATTTGCATACCCGTATCACGGATCTGCGAAAGTGGGGGAAGGGACTACGATCATCTTCTTCATTAGCAGCCATTTTGGAGATTGGGCACAATCATCGATCGATCTCTGAGCCCTCGATCGGCCTTAAGGTCATCATCGATGCCCGCCCTCCACCGGGTGACAAAGTCGAAAAAGATTCTTTGGGCTCTTGCCTGCGTTGTCTCGAGATCACGAGTTGTGATCTCGTCTGCGTGTTTATGAATATTGTGCCTGAGAAGCGGCCATCTCATCAGTTTATCTTCACGATCTTCCG